>JAOQMM010000008.1:10670491-10686595 GCA_027563515.1 Erythroxylum platyclados | reverse complement strand
ATCCTGGGAATACTATCACTGAGGTTGTTTACAAGCTTATCAACACCGCAAACTCTCCAACCCCAAACAGGCACATCAAACATTATGGCACAAGACGCACACTGTATCTATTGGCTTCTCCTTACGCCAATGAATTTCCCAATTAGATCCCTTTCCATACAATTCCACAACACAATAATCACATTTCATCGAAACCACAACAGACAACGATGGAAAAGTTAAAAGAGCAATACAAACTTGACATGAAGCGACTAAAAGGAGAGAAAGAGAGCGAGAGAGAGAGAAACCTATTCTTAGAACGCTCATCAAGCACTCTTTTCCTCTCAGCCTCCTCCCGTGAAACCTCGAGCATCCTGGGCCTCAAATCCTTCCTCTGCCTTCTCACCATATTCATCAACCTCTCCACCTAGTTGGCTGCCATATCCCTCTCCTGCAACGCCGCCTCCCGACTCTCCCCCACCGCCTTCTCCTTCCTCCTCCCACTCCTACCCTCCAAATTCACCGAACTGCTATTATCTCCCCTATCACCACCCCCGCCATGCACCAAAATGTTCTTCCTAATACTCTCCACCGTCTTCACCGATCTCACTCTCTTAATCAAGAAACTCCACAATGGACTCACGTTCCCACGGCAAATCTTCCTAATGGAACGGCAACTGCGATTTCGCTGTTGACGAGGGATCTAAGGGCCAATACCCCATTTCCTTGTGCAGCCACTCCAATATGGCCTCAGGTTCCGCCGCCGAGCTCTGCATTTTTCAATTGTATGGATTCTCAGTCTCCAAGGCCTGGATAGCCATAAAAGTACAAGTTTACCGCCAAACTCTAGTAACTAAAACTAGAACATGACATATAATGCAAGCCAGAGAGAAACAGCATTAAAACAGGCGCCAAGGTTCACTGCATTGGAGAGGCAGAAGTACAGAAGAAGACAAAGGACAAACAGAGAGATTCAAAAAATGCAGGTCCCGCTTTCTTTTACTGGTCTGTTCAGTTTCGTGTTCGTTCGGCTTTTCATTAACTGTTACAAGATATCAATCATCATTTCCAATGTAATAAATATTATTATTATAAAAGCATCCTCAAAGTTTGAATCGATGGACCATTCAACCAAACTTGTTTTTAACTAATTGGACACCCAAGGAATGAATTGACACCTTTCACTTGACCGCAATATATTACCGTTTACCATTTAACTCTTCGTAGAATAGAACGACTAAGATAAGGTCGGTCATGGCGTAGGCGTATGTATTACGAAAGAAAAAGAGTATTTTAGTTCAATTAAATACGAGAAAATCTAGAACCTTGTTATGGTTAAGATGAGACTTGACGGTGCGTAAGGACCATGGAGATATCATTGAACAAATCTGAAAGCTACTTTTGATAAATAAGAATATTGTTAGACAAAAGTGAAGAAATAACAAAGGAAAGGAAAAGGAGTGGATTGATTGATTCTCTCACCCTCACCCCTACCCACCAAAGGTGCACCGCAGACCAGACAGAGAGAGACGGCAGCTTTTATTCCGCGCATTCGTATTTCGTAGCGTTTGTCGCCCATACATATTAATTTAAGTCCCATTTTCAAACTCTCCTTTCTCTCTCCCCTAAACACCGAACCGGATTTGTTGGGTTGGACTCAATCCCTGTCTCTTTCTCATCTCTCCTCTCCGGGTGCTTTCCTCTTTTCCTTTCCTTTATCCTTAATTTTGTTTGCCTTCTAAACGTCTCTGGCAAGCTATATTAATACTTTTGAAGTGGGTCTCTTTTGTTTTGATGACCGGTGGATTTTTCCCGGTCGATCTTCTTATTTGCTGCTGACTTCGATTTTCTTCTCTTCAAAAGAGATCACTTCTGGGTTGTGGAGTTTATTTTGCCTCATGGAGTTCTTAGACTTGAATTGTTTGCATGAGTTTCATTTGTGGGATTATAATCGTAGTGTTTTTGTTTTTCCCTTTTTTTCCCAAAAGATCAAATTTTGATTGCCAGATAGAAATTGCTGCCCCTTTTTTTTTTTCTCCAAATTTCTGTGGAAAGATTAAATACTGTCGTTTCTATGCAAAGGGGGGCTGATTTCTGGAGATAGAGTCGTCAACTTCGTTGACTAGTTGCTTGATTGTTGCAAATGTGTTCTCATATTACTCAGTTTGTCGGTCAATGAGGAAATCCTAGAGTGATCGTGCAATTACAGCTTGAATTGGTTTAGTAAAGGAAACTGTTTTGCTGTCTGTGCTGTTTGTCTTAATGGTTGATAGGAGCTTTGATCAACTATTTTTACTTTTGTGAGATGGGTGGTTTATTGTTTCTTATCTTAGCTATAGATATCTTTCGGTCATATTGTTATTTTCGTCAGAGGGTCGCTGCATGTTTCTTAGCTCACGAGTTTGATTTGGTCGAGTTTTACTTTACGGATCTCTGTAATTATACTTTGGACTAATATTTCATATATTATTCTCTCCTAATTTACAGGTGAAAGTGTATCGATCAGTGCCTACAAACCGCCAAACCAGATAAAGAGGCATTGGCATTTTTAAACTAGAGAGGGAGGGTACTGGTTCGCGGGCCCTTCTGCGAGCTTAGAGTCCTCTCTCATTCTCTTTGTGTTGTTGTATGCGACAGTTTTGATGTTTTTGCTCGCTGGAGTTTAGCTTGTGGGCGAGAGTGGAGAGAACTCTTGTGGAAGGCATTGGTTGGAAAGAAGGGGCTCTTCAGCCGATAAGATGGGTGCTGTTTGTTGCTGTTTGCATTCAGACGATTTTGAAGATTATTTAAATCCGAACAGTTCTATGTATAGAAACTGCATGTGTGTTAGTTGCTTCATCCAAAATTTCCTACATGTGGTATGTATATTGTTCTTATTAAATATTTCCCTTAATCCTACAAAACCTACCCTGTTCGCACTTGTTATTCCACTTATTCTTCCGTCTTATTTACAAATGCGGTCTGTATTTGGTACCGCTAGAATAGCAAATAGAAGTTATGTAGCATCTTGTAAAGTACTAGCTTCTTGTTGTAGAGGCTTTTGTCATTAACCAAGTCTACAGAATGTCTATACGTGTGATACTGAACATTCATCGTGTTTGTCTCAGACTTCTTAGCCAGTAGTGAATCGCTTGTATGGATGAAGCAATGTTATGGGTAATACAACATTTTGATTTGGCATCCATGAACTTCTTGGTCATTAGGGTCAAAGTCAAAATGGCTGAGGGACTAAAGTTTGGAGGTAATGGTACCTAAAGAAGGGAAGCGAATTATGTAATTAGGCTTGATCTTTCCTCTTCAACTTGAGATGGCAAACAAATTAGATGTAGTAAGTAAAGAGTTTGCCACAAGTTGAAGGCTGATTTTTGGGTCATATAAGAGCTACTGAGTTAATTGACCCATTAAACTGGGAGAGAATTATTTATGGTCTAGGCTTGAGCCCTGGGCACCTTTCTACATGATTGGTATCTGGACCATAGCAAAATGGGTAGCAGATGTTTTCAGAATGGTGATAACTACCTTATTCTCTGGAACCAAAAATAATCCAAGCCCTTGAGGTGCATACAGGAGAAATATCATTTTGTTGTTTTGTTCTTTGCATGACGTTTAGATTGAAATGCAAAATTTTTCCCGGGAAACATTGTTGATGGAAGTCTTCGTTTAGAATTTCTGGTGACGACTCCAACTATATTTCTACCTTCATTATCTTCTTCATTGCATGCAGTATTCTTCGCTTTTTCGGAGAGGGGAAATGCATGCTGTCCCTTCATCCATTCAGGGGGCAGCATCTATAACTTCATCTGCATCTCTTGACAATTCTCTATCTGAAATGTATCGTTCACCTCCAAGGCCCCTGCCTTATGATGCAGACCCCAGATACTTCCGCTTGCAGCGTGATGGTCTGGTTTCCAGGCGTGAAAAGGGTTCAAGTCATTCACATGAAGAAACAGAACCATTAAGAAGTGATAATGATGCTGATTCAGAGTCCCTGGGCACAGGAGACAAATGGAATGCATCTTGTGAAGAAGGGTCCAAAGAACAGCGCACTAAATCCTCTCTGAAACTCTCTTCTGCTAAATCAATAGTTGGGATGGAATACATATATTCATCACCAGAAGATGAGGATGTTTGTCCAACGTGTCTTGAAGGTAATATATTCCACGGCGCTTTTACTGATTTCTACCTTCAAAGTGTTTGTATCATTACAATTTTTGTTGTCAAGGGTACCTGTCTTCATGTTCTGTAGGCAATCAATTTATCTTTACTTGATGTTTTTCTTATTAAACTGTTTTATGATAACTACAATGTTTACTTCTGTATTAGCTTATTTTAAAATATTTACACACTTATCTTGAAATTTGCCAACAATGAAGAGTCTTCATTTGTTTTACTGGAGGTCAAATGATATTGTTTATATTATTGGTTGGTGCTTTGATTGATCATATATAGAAAATTTGCACTTTTTAAAATCACCAAATTTGTGATGTTTTGATTGTTCCCATACACTCTACCCAAACATAGTAAAAGTAGTTGAAAAGCAAAAGGACTGAGTATACTGTTTTAGCTGTGAAAGGACTGAAGATCAATGGGCTAGTCTTAGATACTAAGCAAGCCATAAACAGTATCTGCCAATTTCACATAAGTGAGAGCAGAGTAAAATTATTGAATGTCCTAAAAAGTACCTTCTAAAACCTCCTATCTCAGTAAAGTGTGGACCAAAATGCTGTACCCACTACTTTCCAAGAACGCAATTTTATGCAAAGCTTCATCAACAGCCTTTTAAAATGAAGTGAAGGGACAAATCCCTTGAATGCACTCCACTAATCTATTGTTACTGTCACAACTGTCCAAGATTTTGACCAGGTCTGCCTGGAAGGTATTTAGAATCTGTACTTGAATTCAAAATGTATACTTGACAGCAGTATAATTTTTTCTCATAAATTTTTGGAGTGATTTGCAAAATTTTCTCACAATGGTTTTTCTAAATTCTATGATTTATCATTTGAAATCTATTTTCATGTGCAGAATATACTCCTGAGAACCCCAGGATAATGACAAAATGCTCTCACCACTTCCATCTTGGTTGCATTTATGAGTGGATGGAGAGAAGTGACAACTGCCCAGTTTGTGGCAAGGTAACTCCTTTTAGTTTTCTGGGAGCTTACTTGTTTAAATTTTAATAGATTAACTAGTATTTTTACTTTTTTAATAGACTAACTAGTAACTTCCCCTTCACTATAATGCTCGAGGCCTTGCAGTTTTCTCTTTTAAATGAATTATTCCAAGTTTTGAGGCTTTTCTTGTTCCGATATGTACTTTTGGGAAGTCATTTTGTCACTTCTCTTTCAAACATATGGTAAATTCCTGAACGATTGAATTTGATAAACATTTATTATTGATTAGGAGAATTTGTTAGGTAGGTCAATCCTTTATCATTTGTGGTAAACGAAACTAGAGGAAAATGAGTTGTGAAATTGTGGTAGACCTTGCTTACTTTATTATCATTACTCAATAATGAGCTCCTTTATTTTGTGGGAGTTGGAAAGACTATCTTAACTATGTTTTCTTGGTTTGGTTTCTTGGGATCCAAGATAATATCATTTTCATTTTTTTTTCTTGATTAGTTATGTTGAGTAATTGCTGGCACTACAATATCCCTTAATTCTCTGCACACTCAATATATGTTTGTCATACTTATTCAACTAAACTGCAAGGCTCCTAGAATAAAGCGTACTCTGCCTTTAGATGATACCAAATGGTTCTAATTTCTATGCTACTTCCACATTTTGGTGGGCTAATTTAGTAGTAAGAAGTTGCATGAGCTTAGATAAAGCGTTCAAGGCTAAATCTGTGATTAGATGCCTTTGACAGTTCATACCTGAAGCAGCTTTCAGATAATATCATCGAAAGTCCTACTGTGGCTTGTTTATGATATCTTGACAACATGCATATCTCCTCTAGTTGAATGCATAACTCAAGAAGCCCTTTTATTCTTAATCTTGGATCGTGAATTTTGGTAAAACTCTTCTTTGGCTAGCCTACGGAAAGCCCCTTTTTGTGGAACTCTTCTATAGTTAGCCTACTGAGATGTTTGCCATAAGTTCTTATAATTGAACATTCAACTTTTAAAGCTGTTTTTTATGCTGTTTAAAACATAAACATAAAACAGAATCCACTATATTTCTAGTTTGAATAATAAAGTGAGCATTTTCTGGTTTTTCTGCTTCAGGCAATGGTGTTCGATGAAACGACTTGATCTTTTTCTTGAAATGATCATGTTGTGGATGTAACCAGTAGCAACAGGAGAGCCAAAGAAATCCCAAGGGATTTGAGCATGATTCTTTGTGAATATTGCAGGTCAAAGTGTCTTTGTTATCTATAGTAAATATTGAAAACTTGTGCAGCATACATATATGTAAAGCACATTCTCTCCAACATGATCCTTCCCAAAGTTTTCGTTGCACAGGAATGAAAATCTGCTATAGTTTTGATTAATATGTAAATAGAGCTTTCCTTGCATTTCGTGTTTACTTCCTGTGCTTTGACTGTTAGATGTCATGTATTGTTTTGGAATGCATGGAATGGAATTGGGTGAGAATGGTATTCCAATAATGGTCTCGTTAACAAGTTTCTTAACTGCAATTCCTGTCAAGTACATTAATTCTAAGAACTTGGAACTATATATCTTCTTCTGGTTAAGGACAATGACTAACAGTATCATGGAACTATGTTCTGCTGGTGATTTGTACTTGTTTCTCAGGTGAATTCTGAGTAGCATTAGTGTGATTCATGCAATAACCAGATCGTTTATTCTCCAGAAGTAATGCTTTGCTTACACGGCTCAGCAAATACGATTAGTCAGCCATATCTACAAGTAACAGATGCCTTGACGTGAAACAACTAGTAATCGTTCCCATCCCAAAAAAAGAACTTAGTAAATACGCTGAGGGTTTGATCCTCAATGGAATGGAAACTTTTTGTCATTTATTAATGATAGAGGAGGCATCTACTACGCCAGCAGTCGAAAGAGATATCATCAGATGCATTTTAATTGTTATAAGAAACCGCTGGTATTGCGTCAACTTCGTGTTGATGCGAAATTGAATTGATTGGCAACTAGATTAACATGATGCAAGGAATGAACTTACGTTAAATCATTTACAATGAAGATGGAGTGAGGTCTTTTTAGCTGAAGGTGAAGAAGCTTTTCACGGCAAAAGCAAAGAAACAAAAAATTTGCTGCTCTTGGAAAACTGAGGGAGCCTGGCCACCACTCAACATTTCTGTTGAAAGCAGCTACCGTTACGTTACGGCTATATGTATAGATCTGGTTCCAACCGTAAGCTCATAAAACTTTTGTTGCATACCATGTAGTATGAGACAGAATCTTATTCTTTTACCAACACGTTTCACTGACAACTTTATTTTGCTCAGGAATAGAGTATGTGGCAAATAATTGCGAAACATATTTCATATTTGATTTTTTAAATACAAAATCACTTAAACATAAATCTTAATTCATATTAAATATTGATCTTTTTTATTGTTTCTTTTGAACAATTTTTTAAATCAATTCATCTCAATCATTATAGATGCATAAGTGCTTAGACTCTGACGAAATGGTTAGGTAAGGAGTGCAAACTCCTTCCTAAGCCCATTTATAATAAACTTTTAGGTATTTTAATAATTTAATTGAAATTAAATTCTAATTTTAATTAAAGTTTAATTAGAATTACAACTAATTCTAATTAAATACTAATTATACTCAAATAAGATACAATAATAATACTTAGTAATTAAATATCTCTAATATTTAATTATAAAGTTTATCAAATTTTACAATTAAGTCCAACTTGATTAAATGATCTTTTCTCCCTTCAATTGGTTCTTTAGAATTACATAATTAAATTCTTTTAATTTATCTTTAATTATATAATTAAATAATTTATATTTATAGACTAAGATTAATATCTAGCAACATATCCTGATTACTTAAATATCTAGAATTGTCAAAATGATTTTAAATAACCTTTTCATACCTGATTTTTTTTACAATTCAATCATTTCATCATATAATATTTCGACTAGACATAAAGCATGAAATTAATGTCTACTCTATTTGAGTCCAATCATATTAGTTTTTCGTCATTAGTGATGGATTCAATTAATTACATTTAAAAATTATTTTTAAAGTATCATTCCGTTTTAGCCAATGATTTCTTGAATCAATATTAATCGATAACAATGGAACATTCTCCCTAATTACTTTAGGTGGATAAAGCATATATTGATCACTTAACTGTCTCCGTATAGTTCTTGCTATATCCAATAACTACCGATTGAGTTACTATTGACTATGATAGGTCGTAAGTAGTATCAACACGTAACAATCCCTATATTAGATGCTTTGATGACCTTAAGTCAAATGATCACTTATACAATCATCATAATGAGAATTTTTAGAGACATACAAGAAATGTTGCAAATGAATTTCTCATATAGGATTAGTTCAATAAACTTATTCTCTAACAAATACTCATATGTTTGTTTAAGTATCTTCATACTTAATCTATGATATTGATTACTTTATTTATAAGAAAAAATAATGTATGCTAGTCTTTTCACGCTCTACTAATGTCTAATCTTAATAAAAAATAACTATGAAAAATTTAGAGATAATATTTAAATGCAATACGAATCTCATAATTATGATTTTATCATAATTTCATTTATAATGTACATTTATCTTATAAATTTTGTAATATACATCTGAATATGTTTAAGAAAAATAATGTCTTTAGATTATCATGTCATTAAACTACAATTAATTGATTGATTGTAGGTATAAACCAACAATTAAATCATTCATAATTAAGTTAGATTTAGTTTATTTGTTAGAATCAAAGTTAGCAAGTAAATCTCACCTTTCCCAAATGCGTTCACCATCAACATTGATGGCTGTCAACCCTCCTAAATATCTTGTTCATTAATGGTATTCAAACTTGTTTGGTTGAACTAGCTAGTGATTTCAATTAAGCAAGTAATGCAAATGGATAATACTAGTATTTTCAACTAAGGTAAAGCCATAGACAAGCTGGTTAAAAAAATCTTTCAAACTTGAGGTCTTCAATTAACCAGCTTAACTCGACCTATTTGTGTACCAAAAGAAAAAAGAGAATTTATGAAACAACTCGTTACGCAGTCTTCATAAAATATCATGTCGTAAACACAATGCACTTGGAAGACCCTGCAATGACACGAGAAGTGCACTAAAAAATCACAACAGACACGGATACAAATACAGCTACTGATACTATTGTGAGAATAAAAGTACCTTTTTGGACCTACATTTACCTATTAACTATATACTTAGCCTGTATGAGGTAACCAAAGAACAGCTCCTCTACAAGATTGTGTTGCTTATCAAGAACCCGTTGGCCAGAAAAATATAAAATCTTATGGTTATCTATAGTATTGCCACTGTACATACCAAAGATAATTATGACATAAACATCCCTTTCTTTGTTTCACTAACTTTTCTGCCTTTAAGATTTGCAACTCTCTCTCACTTCCTTTCAATTGGTATCAACTGGTCTGGTACAAACACTTAATTCCTCGCCACTGCTTCATCTTCTGGACTTTGGACCGTCTTTACCACCTAAACAATCGAACTTCTATCCTCTTCCCTCCTTTTCCTCTCAACCTTAAACTCATAACCACTTATTCTCGGCCATAGAACTGCTTCGAAAGTTCGGATGGAACCGAAATCAAGTATTCGTATTTCCTTCATTTTTAATCCTTTTATAAACGATGCAGGACACATAATGTTACATGTTACAAGTAAATTTCTTAAAAATATTTTTATATTATTTATAATTAAATAATATATGAACTTTCACTATTTAAAATAAGAATGACAAGTGAAAATATAACCAATATTTTAATAAGATAATAACAATAAGTTATGCTTTTTTATATCTTATAACAAATGTTTATGACATAAATTTATTTGTTAATATCTGAAATAATGAACTAGATTATTTTAAAAGATAATGCATACTAACTTCTTTATTTATTAATTTTATCAATGAAATAATATAATATTTTAATATAATAATTAATAATTTAAACATATAAATTTATTTTTATTAGTATCACTTTTTTATTTAATTATTTATGTTAAAAATTATTATATTTACATGTTATTTTAATAAAGTTATACTAAGTTGATAATATTTTATTTTAAATAAATTAAAGATATATGTTTTTGGTTATTACTATTGTTTTAGACTTTTGTGTTTTATAATGTAATTCACTCTTGTCAGTTATGAAACTAAAGAAACTATGAATTGACTATCCAATCTCTGGCTCATAATATCCAGACAACCGGTCTAGATCTAGAAGATTCGAGTCCTGAAGCTATGATTTGATTCGGACAATCGACTCGATCCGACCCGACCAGTTCCAAATGTCTCGGAACGAAACGTCAAACTTGTTTACTTTTATTTCATGTTTTGTCTCTGCGGTCTGTCTCTCCCACACGCATTAATTGTAACTCATCCAGGTCCAACGCACGGTGAGGAAAAGCAAGGTTGAAGATTTGAGATCATTTTGTCAAACAAATCTCGGCCTCGTATTCGTCTTTCTTCCCTCTAAATATAAAGGTACGCCATTTCCTTTCTCATATTTCATTCTCTTTCTGTCTGTCTAATGCGTTGGTTCCCCGATTGCTGAACTTCTGTTCCTTTTCGGTTCTCCCCATTTTCCCTGAAACTATACGGACCAAACTCACGAATACGATCGACTAAATATTTGGATTCAAGTTGTGCAAATCTTTGACCGGTTAGCGAATTTCAGTTGAAAGTCTAAATGGGTCAAATGCGTTTGTAACTTTTAGCTGCAATTTCGTTGAAATTTTGATTTTTTTCTCATATTGATCGGTCTCCACTCTCGCTTGCCATTTCATTTGATAATTTTGTTTATTTAGTGTAGGCCATTCGTATTTGCTAGGTTCGTACGTAAATTGTGTAAAAGAAATGGATATTGACGAGATAATGGGGGAGACCTCAAGGTCAATGAATCTGCCAACAAAGAGTGCAATTTATGCTTGGGGATATAACCAGAGTGGACAAACAGCCAGGAATGGCAAAGAGCGGCTATGGCGAATTCCAAAGCAGCTTTCCCCTGAGCTCTTTGGATGCCCAGCCGGTGGTAATGCTCGGTGGTTGGATATAGCTTGTGGCCGTGAGCATACTGCGGCTGTTGCCTCTGATGGGTCCCTTTTCACTTGGGGTTCGATCCCTTTCACTTGTTTTGGATATTGCTAATGTTGTTCCTCTTCTTGTTTTGGGTACAAGATTTTGTTGATTTTGAATCCTTAATAACGCAAGGATCCTGGTTGAATGTGCCTATGCAATTTGCTTCAACATGAATACCAAATATTATTAGCATTACAATCTGCATTTGTTAGTTATTGTTGGTTTATGGAATGGGAACTTTTGGCTATTGCCTCTTGTGGTTGCTTCCTAAGTTTGATGATAGCTTGACTAACTTGGAGAGTTGTTCTTGTCTTTGTATTTTTCAATCCTCATCCCCTTTTATTTTTTTGAGATATTTACGTCAAGTACCTCTATTAATCACTTGTGTGCATGCCTGTTTCTACATTTCCTACAATGCTAACGTACTACTTTGTTGGTTGTTTGTTCTAATGGCATTATGGGTCTTACCTTGAGAATTCTTTAGGTGCTAATGAGTTTGGTCAACTGGGAGATGGCACTGAAGAGGGTAGGAAGTTTCCAAAGAAAGTGAAGCAATTGGAGACAGAGTTTGTAAGATCTATATCTTGTGGAGCACACTGTACAGCTGCTATTGCAGAACCACGTGAGAATGATGGAAACATGTCAGTGGGCAGACTCTGGGTTTGGGGTCAAAACCAGGTATCACATTTTACAAATTTAAACTGCTTCTTTTCTTTAAAGTTTTTGAAATTTTTAGTAAACTTTCTTGATTATCACACTTTGATAAGTTATCTACTTATGATGCAGGGATCTAACTGTCCACGATTATTCTGGGGAGCCTTTGCTGCAAATACGGTATGCCCTTGATTAATTTTCCTTATGACATTCCAACAACATGCTTGTGGTGTAAAATGCATTTACTACTCTGTAGTATCTGGATAAGTTGATTTTCATCTTTATTTTACTTCCAGATGTTGTACAGTTATTTCTATTCTTTTTAATATGTAATAACAATGGTAACTTATTGGCCTAATGTTTGTCCTTTTTCTTATGATCCCTTCATCTTTTTCTTAATCAGCATTGAATCCATTCCTCAAAATCCATCCTTAGCTTTAACTAGTATGCTGTAAATGTTATTGGTAAGGCTTGTAAATTTTCTTCCATTTAAAGTGGAGCCTCACTTTGAATCGTTACTTTACAAGCAAATAGTATTAGACAAATCAATAGTAGCATTTAAGAATTTTTTGTGCCCATAGACATGCTCTCCTGGTGTGGACTGTTTGAATAAATTTTCCCAATGTTTCAAAAATCCAATTTAATCATTGGTTGTTAATTTCATTATATAAGGAACTAATCAACAAGAGACAAGATTTTGTCAATTTAGATGGTATAATAGGCATGAAGACTCTCTCCATGTTGGAAGCTTAAACCTAGTCCTAGAAATGTTCAATATTCAATAATTGGAATAACTTGGATGGATAGACAAGTGCAAGCTTATATTCTCTTTGAACATTTTATATAGCCTTTGTAGTATTGTTCTCACATTTTTGGATGGGGGAGCATTGTGATTCATTCCATCTTATTTTATTTATGATACATGTGTAATGCTTAGCCACACAAGCCGGTTTACAATCTAAATATTGCTTGAAATCATATTGTAGGACAAATAAAACAATTATTAACTAGTAGCTAAAACTCACAAAATTAGAAATATGATCGATATTAGGCTAGTGTTTTAAAGTTTAATATGGCTAGAAGTTAGGATTTTGGTTGCTGAAATTTTGTGGTGACCACAAAGAATGGAAGTTAGGAAACTAGGAATCACTCCTAGGATTGAAGAATTGGTCTTCGAAGAAAGCATCATATTTTTTAGTTGAAAACTCAAGTTTGTAGAAAAATTTTAGATTTCTTGTTATTGAAAGGCTGAATATACACATATTTATAGAGGAAGCCCTTATTATAGTCCTAAAAAACTAGGATAACATATTTAAAATATAATAATATATTTAACTTATTACTCCTTTTTATCTAATAAAAAATCCAAACACAATGTAAATTTTAGCTCTTATCTTTGATGTCAATTCAATTCTCAATCCTCATCACACTAAATTAAAGTTTGTGGTTGACTAATATTTCCTCTTTTATTTCTTTGATAGACTTTAAGTTCTTTTACATCAATTCTCTTCGACTTATCTGAAGTCGTTCCGACGTAGAATGTGATAAATACTAATCATACAAGTCTGAATTAAACTTCTGAAATTCAGATTCTAAAATTTAAGTACTGTAAAAAATCGGTCTTCTTTTCAACTTGACAAGATATTGTCGATATCCTTTATCTCTTGTTGCTACAATTTGTTCATCAATAACATCCTCTATCTCCTCTTTAAGATGAGGAATGGTTGGAATTCTTATAGTTGCAGTAGGGGATTGCTCATCATCTTGCCCCTGATAAATAGTTAAGTCCACTACATTAAAGATATGACTTATTCCTATGTCACTTGGTAATTCCAAAACATAAGCGTTAACACTTATCTTCTTGATGATCTTATAAGGTCCAGGACTTCGTGAATGGAATTTCTTATATTTTCTTTTTCGAAAATGCTTTGGACAAATCCTAACCATTACCATATCCCCTTCATTGAATTCCACCAATCAACAATATTGATCAGCATATTCTTTATAAGACAAGTTGCTGGTCTTTATCTTTCCCTGTATCTCATCAAAGATGTCCCTTATGTGTTGTGCAAGACCTTCAGCTTTAACACTAACTCTTGTTGTTTGTGGTAAAGGATCTTGATCAATAGACTTTCTTGGTTAAACTCCTAAGATTATCTTAAAAGGACTCTTACTAGTAGACATATTTATAGAACTATTGTATGCAAATTCTGCTAGGAAAAATTATGTCCAATTTTTTACATTGTCTCCAACCAAACATCTTAACAAGTCCCTGAAGCTTCTATTCACTACTTTTGTTTGTCTATCGGTTTGGGGATGGAAAAAACTTGAAAATTGAAGCTTAGTGTTTTATGTTTTCTATAGAATTCTCCAAAAATAACTAATAAATTTCACGTCATGATCAAATACGATGGTTAAAGGTAATCCATGGAAACGTAGAATTTCTTTAAAGAATAGTTTAGCAGTGTAGACAATATCATATGTCTTAACCAATATATTTCCAAATGGCTTCATAACGAAATCACATGACTTTTCTACAACATAGGCATCAAGAATATATGTATTATTGTTTCTTGTAGTTAGATGCACTAACTTGCTATCATTGCTTGCAAGTTCACTCACAGCTTCTTTATTCCTATGTTATACTAATTGCACATCTTCATTCAAGTTTACTTCTCCTTCATTAGCCACTATAGCACAATCTTTGTCAGCAACACCAAAGATATCATCAAGTTTTGAATCAAAAAGTTCGGGAACCCTAAGTAGTTGCTGGTTAATCTATTAACAGCTTCATGTTTTGTTATTTTGGCTTGTTGTCCTATCCTTTGAACTTGTTGTACTATTGTTTTAGCTTGCTACTTAAGTGTTTGAACTTTTTTTTTTTTTCAACTTTAGGGTTTGTCAAAGAATCCACTTCGTTCGGGTTTTCTTCATCTTTAGTACTTTGATCATCCCCTACTGTCAAACTTTCCATATCATCAATTATTTGAGCACCTTCCACATGTAGGCTTGATGATTCAAATTGATATACTAAATTTGAGGAATCAAAATCAGTACATGATTTTTAAACAAAGATTTTCCTGTGCGTTGCGTGTTGTTGATCAATATCAGTTCTTCTTCTTGTTTATTACCACGTTTTTCATGCTCAACATTAACTATAGTTTGTTGGTTGGTATAGTTTTTTCTTGTGGGAGTTTTGACTTTTAGGGAATGTATGTAAAGGTTGTCTAGCCTCTCTAAAATTTGTCAAACATGTTTTTTTATGGGAGTTGTTACATGTAAGTTAGCTTTTGGAGCACCTTGTGAACGAGGATCATTGGTGCCCAATTTTTTTGCAATACTCAGAAGTATTTCACCTTGCTCTACGTCGCTGAATATTCTTCTATATATCCTTTCACTATGTGTTGCCTTTGTGAACCAAAGCTCTAATATCAAATTGATGTAGGACAAATAGAAGAATTATTAACTAATAGCTCAAACTCACAAAATTAGAATTATGGTTGATATTAGGCTAGTATTTTAGGGTTTAATATGGCTGGAAGTTAGGATTTTAGTTGCTGGAATTTTGTGGTGAACACAAAAAATGGAAGGTAGGAAATTAGGAATCACTTCTAGGACTTAAGAATCAGTCTTAGAAGAAAGCATCACACTTTCTAGTTGAAAATTCAAGCTTGTAGAAAAATTTCAGATTGCTAATTGTTGAAGGGCTGAATAGACACATTTATATAAAAGTTTTTAGAACCCTTACTCTAGCAAGAATGCGTCCCAACAAATTTAACTTTTTTTTTTTGAAAAAAACAAATTTAATCTTGTTTTGATAAAAATTCTATAAATCCTAAACAATTGCGATAACATATCTAAAATAGAATAGTATATATAACTTACTAATTACTTCCTATCTAATAAGAAATCCTAAAATAATCTAAATTTCAGCCCTTATTTTCGATGTCAACTCAATTCTCAATTCACCAAATTAAAGCTTGTGATTGGCTAATCTTTCCTCTTTTATTTCTTTTATGAAGAATTCTATATTGAATTTAATGATTTTACATAGGATTTCTATTGTATATATACAAGAGCACTTAAGATTTGTTTGAAAAACAAATCCCTCAAATATAGGAAGAGATCTCCCAATGACGGCCAATTACGGCAGGAGATCTCTCCAAATATTAACATAGTCAACACTCCCCCTCAAGTTGGTGCATAGATATCA
>JAOQMM010000008.1:10597270-10618233 GCA_027563515.1 Erythroxylum platyclados | reverse complement strand
TGAATTTATTTTATAACACTTAGTGATTATTGCTATAAATTGCTTAAGATACTCACTTTAACTCATATACTATTTAGGAAGAGCTTTTTATGGCAACATGCTCATAAAGACTGTGTGGTAAAGACCATCTAAAGTAGAATTCTAATGGCTTTTGCCATACAAAAGCCAAAAACTAATGACAATTATTTCGTCTATCACATATTTTATTTTATTTATTTATTGTTTTATTATCATATTTTGTATTTTATTAATTTTATAATGATTTCATGTTAGCTTATACATATTATTATTGTTATGTATTATGTGTTAAATTTATACATGGCATTAAAGATAATTTGTTACTCACCAAAGTGTCTAAAATAATTAAGCAAATTCATGTCATGTATAAATAGTCATTTATTCATAAAATATTAATACATATTAATGAATTAATTATATGAATAAATAATATCTATTAGTTGATAGAACTTTAGAACTTACCCAAAGGTAAATTAATACTCTATGATTAATAAACATAAAAGAGGAAAATCAATCTTCTCTTGTCAAATATGTTATATATTCAAAGATATTGATTGTATTTGATGAGTTTTGTTTGATTACTTGATAAGGTTTGTATGAAATTAAATATATGATAATATATTGTTGAGTTTGCCCAAAGAAAACTTGTAGTATATTCTAAATATTTAATTATTTGAATCTGATAAGTTATTGAGCATTTATGTATTTGCAGTTATTCCTCTTCATTCGTATGCTTCTTCTATTACCGTATTTAATCATTTGAACTTCTCTAAATCATGCGAACAAGTCAATTTTCGATTAGATATTTTGGATTTTGATTTAGTATTATTGGAAGAAAAAATTACTATCATTACAAATATAAGAAGTGAGGTTAAGAAGACAAATGATAAAGCATGGGAAAGGTCAAACATATTATATCTTAATTTTATGAGAATGACTATTGTCAATAACATTAAAACCAATATTTCACAAACTGAAAATGTTAAAGAATACCTTAAATTTGTGGAAGAACGTTTCTATTTTGCAGATAATTCTCTTGTTGGTACACTAATGGTTGGACTCATGACCATAAAGTTTGATAGGATGCGAAGCATACAGCAACATGTCCTATAAATGATGAATATTGTAGCAAAATTAAAGACTTTAGGTATGACAGTTGATGACTCCTTCTTAGTGTAATTTATTATAAACTTGTTACATCTTGAGTATGGACCATTTCAAATTAACGACAATGGTATAAATGACAAGTGGAATGTTAATGAATTATCCAGTATGCTTATTTAGGAGGAAACAAGGCTAAAGAATTAAGGAGTTCTTTCAATTAACCTTATGGGCTAAGGAGCTAGTAAGATTCATAAGCCAAAGATAAAGAAAGTTAAGAAGAAAGTGCATGCTAAAGCGACACATATTACTACTAATATTGACAAGAAGGAACAAAAGACAAATAAGTGTCATTTCTATAAAAAAGAGGGACATCATCAGAAAGATTATCTTAAATGTAAGGCTTAGTTTGAAAAGAAAGGTAAATCTATCATTTTTGTAGGTTCTGAACTAAACTTAACTAAAGTTCCTTTTAGTACTTGGTGGCTTGATTCTTGTGTTACTACTCATATTTCTAATGTTATGCAATGATTTCTTACAATCCAAACCATAAATCCAACTGAGTACTTTCTGTTTGTGAGAAACCATAATATGGTCCCAATTGAAGGCTTAGGCACTTATCATCTAATATTAGATACTAGTTATCATGTAGATCTAATACAACTCTCTATGTATCTTCAATTTCTGGAAACTTAATTTATGTTCTAGACTTGATGAAAGTGGGTTTATTATTAAGTTTGGTGATGATTGTTTTAGTTTATTTAAACATAATTCTATTATTGGTTATGGAATTCTTATGGATGATTTATATAAATTAAAACTTGATGTTAATTTTTCTAAATCCCTATTTTCTATTTATCATATCACTGGAACTAATCAAATTACTTGTGGTATAAACGTTTAAGTCATACATATAAAGAAAGATTAAAAAGATTGGTAAAGAATGAAATTCTTCTAAATTTAGATTTTACTAATCCTGATATGTGTGTGGATTATAAGGGAAAGCAAACCAAACATAAAGGAGCTATAAGAAGTACTCAGCTCTTTAAAATCATACATGCCGATATATGTAGACTTTTTAACGCTCCATCTTATGGTGAAGAAAAAGTATTTTATCACCTTTATAGATAATTTTTTATATTATGGATATGTCTATTTTCTTAATAAAAATCGCCTTTGAAGTGTTTGCAAAAGAAGGTTGAAAGGCAAGTAGATAAAAAAGTGAAAATTATAGCATCTGATAGAGGTGGTGAATATTATGGAAAGTATGATGAATCAAGACAACGTATAAGTCTATTTGCAAAGTTTTTTTAGAAACATGGCATCTATGTATAGTATATTATGCCAAGTACACTTCAACAAAATAGTGTGGCAGCAAGGTGTAATAGGACATTAATGAATATGGTTAAGAATATGATGAGTAATTCCTCATTACCCAAAACTTTGTAGCTGCATGAACTTAAAACTGCTAACTCCTTTTGAGTTATAAACTAGAAGGAAACCTAGCATAAGACACTTGTATGTTTAGATTTGCCTAGTAGAAGAACGATTTTAGAATCTACATGAAAGGAAATTAGGTTCTTGAACAATTAGTAGTTACTTTATTAGTTACCCAGAGAAATCTAAAAGGTATAGGTTTTATTGTTTAAACCATAGTTCAAGAATTCTAAAAAATGGTGAAATTAGTCAAATAAGGGTATATTCCATTACCTATAAATGTTCTAGTATCCACATCTATACCAAATACAATCCTAGTATTGGAAGAATAAAATGATCCTGGACACATTTGGATGAAACAACACCTCATAAAGAAACTAACTTACAACCAATTAACATAAATGAATCACATGGAATAATTTTGAGTAAAACTGTAAAAATAAGGAAACTAGTTATTTCAGATGACTATATGGTTTATTTGCAAGAGCTAGAATTTGATTATGACATTAATAAGGATCATGTTTCGTTTTCACAACCCATAGAAAGTGATAAGTTTGATAAATGGATTGATTCTATGAAAAATGAGTTAAATTCAATGGGATAAAACAATATATAAGACTTTGTTGTTTGCCAGAAAGTTTAAAACTAGTAGGATGCAAATGGATACTTAAGACCAAACGTGACTTGAATTGTAATATTAAACGGTGTAAAGCTAGACTTATTGCCAAAGGTTATACTCAAAAGGATGACATTAATTACAAAGAGACTTTTTTACCTATCTAAAAAAAGGACTCATTGAGAATAATTATGGCATTAGTAGCTCAGTTTGACTTAGAACCACATCAAACAGATGTAAAAACTACCTTTCTAAATGGTGATCTTGAGGAGGAAGTTTATATGGATTAACCTGATGGTTTTTCTATAGAAGAGAAAGGTCACATAGGGTGTAAACTTAAGAAATCGACATACAGACTTAAACAAGCTTCCCAATAATGGTATATTAAGTTTAATGATATCATAATATATTTTGGTTTTTAAGAAAATACTGCTAATCATTATATCCACTGAAAGATCAGTGCGAGTAAGTATATATTTCTAGTTCTATACGTTGATAATAATTTTACTTACTACTAATGATTTGGACATATTGTATAAGACCAAGAACTTTGATATGAAAGATATAAGAGAGGCATCATATGTGATAAGAATTTCAATATTCTGAGATAAATCATAAGGACTAGTAGGATTGTCTCAAAAGAATTCTTAAGAGATTTAATATGAACAAATATTCAATAAGAACTGTTTTAAAATAAAAATATGATAAATTTAGTCTCATACAATATCTAAAGAGTGATGTGAAACATAAACAAATAAAATCTATTATATATGCTTATGTTGTTAGTATTCTGATGTATTTGCAAACATGCACGAGACTCGATATCAGCTTCGTGATTAGAATGCTAGGCAACTATCAAAGTAATCCTGTTATAGATCATTGGAAAGCTACAAAGAAAGTCTTATAGGCATTTGGTTCACCTGCAAGAATAAATAAGGAATGAAATGGTGATTCCTTAGAAATAGAATAAATGAGGAATATAATAGAATATGTATTATTTAGTTTAGTTTATTCCTAATAATTTCTAATGATGATGTAACGTCAATATTTGGTTTGAAAGAATAAATTTGAAATGACAAAGGAGTAACTAACAAAGAGACCAAAATATCCATTAGTCCTCACTAACTATATTATTATTATTATTATTATTATTATTATTATTAATTGTCTTCTTGTTCTTCTTGTTCTTGTTCTTCTTCTTCTTATTATTATTATTATTATATTTTTTATAGCTAAGTAATTATGTTGATTCCTTTAGGATATTTTTGTCCAACATTTCCTTATTTGTATTCTCAACCCACTTAAAATAGATAAAGATAGAGGTGAGGATGGGCTTATTTATTCCTCAAACTCAAGAAATAAGTAAACTCTTGGATTATATATTCTGTATGTTTTCTTCAACCAAACAAGGGAATAACATATTACCAAGAATAGATCAAGAATGGAATGCTGATTTCAATCAACCAAATGCCCCATTAAGGTATCTGTAAGGAATAAAGGATTATATGCTCATGCATAGAAAATCTAATCCATTAAAAGTTATTGGACATTCGGATTCAAATTTTGTTGGATGTGTTGATAGTAGAAAATTAACATTTGGCTATTTATTTATACTAACAAAAGGAGCAATTTCATGGAAAGTGCTAAATAATCTCTCATTGTTTCATCCACTGTAGAAGCAAATTTTATACTTTACCAATAATTTAAATCTTCTTTTATAATATCTTGAGCAAGAGAAGGGAGAAAGATAAGTGATAGGAAAAGTTGCTTCGTATAAAACTTATAGAGGGAAATAAAGTGAAGGAAATTTGTAGTTGAACTCAACAAAATGCTTCCTTCCCAAAGTTATTATTTAAACAAACATAATAAGGGATTTATTTCGATCACAAGAAATAAAAGGCCTCAATAGATGAGCCTAATCTGAGAGAGTTGGGGCCTTGAGAGCTTTCACTTTCAGGCTTGTAAGACCGAACTGACGACCAGCTTTTCTTAAGCTCTACTCACGCTGTATTTATGGCAACTTTGTCTCCATTCATTACAGACTACTAACAAAGCGCAGTCAAATTGACTTTTGGGGCTGTTGCTAAGTTTTCTAGCCTGGGGGAACAAGAAAATAAATAGAAACTTTTCTTAAGTGGAAGATAATGGGTGTGTGATGGTCCCAAGCTCTCCCCTAATTACCCCAACCGCTAATAGCAAGGGTACCTCCCAATAGTCCCTTTTGGGTAAGCAAAATCCAGGAGATGGCTGACTTTGAGTTGTTGCGAGTTTCTGCTTACCAAAACATTGAAAGAAATGATTCACTCGAAATTCCAAAACTTGCCCGACCTCATTTTGGAATTAGGGCTCCGACAATTTCTTTTCATTATTGAAAATGGCCATCGTCAAACTCACACCAACAAGGCTAACCTTCCTAGATTACGTTGGATCATATTTTCTGAAAATTTCAGTTCTATTTCCCCCTTTTTACTGCTAAAAAAACTAGCTTTTCGTATTAATTTTCAGTAGAATCCAAGATGGAATTTTGGTTTAATCAAAGTGATATTAAAAATTATAAGGGAGAGAGCATAGACGACCGCATAGGTGTGATATGCAGAAACTTTCAGGTAAAATTCCAAACAAGTATGATAATGTTAGATAAAGTGAAGCAGAAGCTTAAGCAACAGTCTTAGTTTATGCAAAACACTTTATGGAATTACAAGCCTTCCCGTCCAACTAAGGGCAGAAGAGCCCCTTGAGGTTCAGGAGAAAGAAGCAGTTTATGTTCATACCACAACATATTTTCTTATAATGTCATTTACATATTGCCAGCACCAATAAGCTATAATATAGTAGGGGGTGTTTTTATGAGCAAGAAGGCAAATTTAGGCAGAGCACAAAAACTTTAATTCAAAGCATCCATCCAGGAATGAAACCGTTAACTTGCTGTGCATGAGTTGTGGTGGTCATCTGGTCCGAACATGAGGTGTTGTACCTGTGTTAATTAGGAACAAGCAAGAAGACAAATGAATCAATCAAAAGACGATTCAAAGATTTCAGGGATTTGGAAGTTTGAACTTTACCCTATCTGCAAAGTGGGATTGCATTCTAAAGGTTGGAATAACCCCTGAGACTGAGCTTGCTGGTGACCATATGACATGTTTTGCTCGTTGCCATCCCATGATGGTTGAAAGCTATTCCTTGCACTGATTTCATCCAGCTGGCAGGAAAGAAAATTATAATGAACTTGTTTCTACTTTTACAATGCAGAAACAATAGGAACTAAAATAGAGCGTGGAACTCCAAGAGGCCCAAAAGATGATGCTTATCTAATCTATCAAAAGTCGGAAGATACTGTTAAGTTTTCTGAAATTTTATGCTGAATTATCTGGATCAAGCAACAAACTTGGTTCTACTACTACTATTTGACGATGGAATCTTGAAAAAAAAAATGAAAGAACGTGTCATAATAGCATCTATGCGGAAAGCTTGGAACACGTGCAGAAACCAAACATAATCCTAGACTTCTATGATATGGACTGCAGTTCGGTATTAAGCTTAATGGATTACCTTAATTGTCAAAGCTCTATTAGCTTCCAGCAACAATTGTTCCTGTACTCAACAAAAGCTATTTAGTAATAAAAGCAACATAAAAAAGAATCATATGAGGTTGTAGACGTACCTTATTTTGAAGATCAGAAAGTTGGTCAAGCATGTACTGGGTCTGCCAAGCATTGTAAATTAACGTTGTCAAAAGTGAAAACACATTATCATGGAAATTGTTACTTACAAAAACAACAAATTCAGAAGAAGTAAGAAAAGATATAACTCATTTGTGGACTATATGGACCATGTTCATATCTACAAGGCAACTAAAAGCTGTACATATACAACATTAGTTTGTTGGTCTTTGCACCAATCTCCATTTCTCATCCCCTCTGCATGAATTGGCTGCCTTCGCTCTATTGATTATCTAGACTTTGAAATCATTGGTCCAGTATTGACATGCTAAATTCACCCATTATATCAAATACAACGTTAATGCAGTAATGTGAAATTAGTACTACATATTCCAATCAACCCGGTCCTGGTGTGTTTGAAGATCAAGGAAATTTATGTCATATTGGCTTATATATACTTTCTGAAGTAGATCACATACAATAAAATTAACATGATTTGTTTTCTTATTTTCAGAAAATTAAGAAAATAAATGTTACCTTGGTGGACCGAACTTGCTTCAATGAGCCTTCTAATTGGCGCTCAAGCTGTTCGAGCTCCTTGGTGTTCAGAGGTCCTAACTCCTCCCCAAGGAGGTTCCTACGTACAGACAAATTTAAAACGTTCGTGGATGATAATGATCATATACGATAGAGACAATGCATCTACAGATTCATAGTAAAGCCAAGAACTGTAGATGTACATAAACTATCACAAGTAAGCCACCAGGCTAAAAGCTAGTTATTCAGATTTCTTACGTACCTTTGAGTTCGCTGTAGGGCTTCATACCTGGTTTTCAGTTTTATGTACTCCCTATAGCTGCTCTGTTACAACACAAAAAACCACTAGTCAGTATTGAATCATAACTCACCACTAATATCTGATTCTCATCAAACCCAGCGAACAAAGAGTTGAGAACTTTAAATATTTAGAATATATAAAAACATGGATAAACACGTTTTTTCTCCAAGATGTAAAAAAAAACGAAACGAGTATAAGAATCCAGTATATGGGAGAAGACATATAGTAACCGAACTAACGTACTTCGAGCTCTTTGGCAGGTTTATTGACTTCCACCGCACCGTAGCTGCACTTCTGATACCTTTCCAGAGTCTTGAGCATGCTGAAATAAGGACATAAAAAAGTAATAGCATCAATTAGACATTTTTATAGAGCATATTTCATTTTAATGTTGAAGATTAGTTACTAAAATTTATTGCATTAGATAAACAAATTGTTAATACAAGTATTAGTATTTATCTATAATCTTTCATGTATAAACCATTTTAACCAAGGAAAGTAAACAATTATTGAACTCCCCACTCTTGGGAGAATATCATACCTAAGCTAGTGAAAAAAAAAAAGTTGTTTTAGGACCTAAATTTGAGATTAGTTGATCTAGAATTTAAAATCTAATAATTTCATCACCAAGAGTCAAGTTGTTTACGTACCATTAATAATCTTCAAACTTGAGAGTAAGTTTTGGACTAACTAGTAAAGCAGCCTCTTTGTAAAAATATAAAGAAAATGTTGCGTACATTATGATCTTCTCAAAACTCCCACAAAATGGGAAACTTTATGCACTGATTACGTTGACTTTTGACTTTTAATAATCTTTAATTAGAAAAAATATGGTACATAATATTTCTTTTATTTTGCACAAATTTTGATATTTTTGTGTATTCTAAAACGTTGGAGTGAGCTTCAAAAAGAGAGAAGTGTTTGGTTTTAGTTATTTATGATACCAATCCAATTCTATTCAAGTAAATTATAATAAGGTAGTTTGTTCGGTAACCCTAATGAGCTAACAATATAAACCAAACCATAAACAAAAGAGACGAAGAGGTAAGGTTAAATACTATCGGATCTCTCTAAATCATACGACTAAGCGAGATTTTAACTGAATGTTGATGATAATAATGATAAATAAGAAACGAAGAAGCAAAAGAATTTCCTCTCAATTATTATTATACATAAGAAATTATGATAAAAGAAAACAAATTCCAGAAGGCAGATTATAGCTTAGAATATCAATTTTTGGGTTATTAATTAAAGTGTCATTATCATAAATTTATAACAAAGAAAACAATTAAATAGTCAGAGCTGCTTTTATTTGAAGGAGATGTCCAATTCAGAGTTCCTAGAGAAGCAGCAGCTAAGAACTTTCTGCACCTAGCACAGTTCTGCAGATGGGATATAAACATGTTCTCAGGGTTTTGCATGTAACTCCCTCTTTCTCTCATTTAAAAAACCATATTTTACACAGAGGTCAAAACAAATTTCCGGAAATCCATTATCTGCTAAACTTTTAACCCAACAAGTACTTCACTCTTTTTTATTTCTTTGCTTTTCGTTCTCTCTTTTTTTTCTTTTCCAACAATACGAATGAGAAGATCAACAAAAGATATAAGTTTTTGAGCTGAGATAATGCTTCTGTGTTTGGAGCATGATTGGTGATGAATTGCCAGAGAATCGGTAGATGCATCTATCGTCAAACCGAATAACCTATGGTTGAACTGAAAAGAAGAATCTTAAGGCGTCCTTGAGAACAAACTAAAAGGTTTTACATTTTGGTTCAGATCTAGCGGAGAAAGTAATCATATTATTAATATCAGAACTAACTAAAACCTAAAGCTCTTGGAACTCAACTACATGAAATTAACATGTAAAAAAGATTAAGAGCAAGTAACAAAACTACGAGGAACTTTCAAAGTACGTATCAAGAACGAGCAAATTGATGAAACTCAGTAAAGTCTTATCATCTCATCAAGCTTGAAAACATTAATCATCACCCGATAGGGCACCAAGAAATTATTTTAAAACTTGTCCAGAAACAAAAAAGCAGCTAAGAACGTTTAAAGAACACAAGTACTGACAAAAAAAAAGAAGCTGAAATCCATGAACTAATTAAAAAAACAAGAGCAAACAAACAGATCTCACAAATTTTGCAAAAGGTTTAAGTTCACAATAAATATATTGTGTTGTCATACATAGATATGAGAGGGAGAGAGAGAGAAAGATGAAAAGGATCATACTTAGAGGTGCTGCAGAACTCATAGAGCTTCCCACGATTGGAGAAGATGATGAGAGCAACCTCAGCATCGCAGAGCACAGACAGCTCGTAAGCTTTTTTCAACAACCCATTTCTCCTCTTTGCAAATGTCACCTGCCTGTTTATTTTGTTCTCTATCCTCTTCAGCTCAACTCTACCTCTTCCCATATTCTTAAAACCTAAAAAACAACTAAGTTATTAAAAAGGAAACAAATCTATACCCTTACCTCACCTCTTTTTATTTCGGTATAAACTTTTATCTATATTTATATAGGCTACAATAACCAATCTCTTAAGCAAATAACTTCTTTTTTTTCCTTCAACCTTTGGTTTGTGCACTTCTTTTCTTCTCTTGGGCAAAGGGTTGATCTTGCTTTAATTGGGTCAGGCTCAAAGCTCACCAAAAATGTGAAAAACTAGAGAAAGTTCAATACTTAGAAGAAGAAACCCTAGAAAGAGAGAAATTGTATATGGAGAAGGTGAAACTTAAAAGAGAGGAGACGTAAGTTTCTAGAGAGAGAAAGCTAGGAATATGTAAGTTTGGGGTTTAATTTTCCTACCACTTCTCTTCTCTAACCTCTCTGATCCTTTTTAACCCTCAAAGCTCTCTTCTTTGTTGCTTTCAATCTGAAGAGAGCAGTAGAGATGGAGAAAATGAAGTTTAGGGTTGGGTTCTTCTTTCTTGTTTCATGTAAACCTTCTCTAATTTATTGGTTTTACTGTTCCTTATTCTTGGCATCATCATCTCCACGCACTCGTCAAGTTCGTGTCTCACACGGCGTTGCATAGTCCACGTGTGGGATAATGTTTGGATAGAGATTATAACGCGCCCGCTCTAGAGAGTGGTCATTAATAATTTGCGTGCAAAACTTTAATAGATGGATTTTGTTTGGGTAATACTTTGTAGCTGTCTTCAGAAACAGCAGAATGTCGTCACTTACCTTAAAACGGATAGGCACGTGTCACCAATTTATTGGCTTAATCAATCACTTTTAGATTTTTTTTTATCTCATAAGAATAAGACCGCATATTATTAAGCCTCTTAAATACATTTTAGCTAAACTCTAATTGAATGATGTTGTTAATTGTTATGATAGATTGTCTAAATTATGCAGCACTTTTAGCTTATCACATTTTCGTTTCCTTCTGCGTTGGTTTTGATTTAACTTCATCTAAAAGTTAAATCAAGTCTTTCAACACCAATTTTGGTCTCATCTAAATGTAATTGCTCATATTTTTCATGAAATGTGTATAATTTAATTATATGCATCTTTTTAACATACAACACTTCATATAGAGCATGTTTTTCACAAAATTTTAAAAATCTGGACCGGTAAGTATTAATTTTATCATCTTTATATTTAAATGATCAAGTTCGAACTTATGATTAATGTTTGAGGCTGAATTTTGATATTTTTGTCTTTTCTTTTCTTATAAATTCTTGATAGGAAGTTTATGTTCTAGAGCTTACTAAAAAATTGTATGTAATTTATGATGAATAAGGTTATATAAGGTTCTTTTAATTAGAAGTTAGGGTGTGCTTGGTTCACTTAGGGAATGATAATAGGAATTATAATGAATATAATGAGGAATGAAAATAGATATGACTTCCATTCTTCGCTAGATTAGGAGGTATTGAGTATTACCCCCAAAGGGGATATAAAAATATTATTCATCCAATAATAATATATTACCAGCTATCTTTTTTTATTTCTTACTCATTCCTTTCTTCACATACCAACTAACGGAGCACTTCTTTAGACTTCAAAGAAATATTAGTGATAAATTATTAAACTCGGCTTGTTTTGATTTAAGAGGAAAAAAATTCATTTATTTATATTTTTTTTCATGAAATGATGTAATATTTGAGAACTAGTTATTATAAATTCAATATGTTGGTATGAAATTATTTTTAATTTATGTTGGTTATGATAAACAAGTGTACTAAAAATTTCTATACAATTTATATTTTTTTATGTAAAAGGAAAGGCATTCGAGAAAAACAATTTGGCATAGGAAAAAGCATCTTGAAACTACGTATATTCCTAATTGAGTGGAAGAACTATGCTCTTACCATAAATCAGCAAGACACAGAATGAACAATATATTCCATTTCTGTGGTGTCATGATAAGTCTCCCTCCTTGTCAAACCTTTTATTTTTTCACAACTGAGGAAAAAAATGTCTAATTCATCGCACTTAGACAAATATATATAAGATTAGCTGTTTTTTCCTCTTGGATTTCTTTAATTTCAATCTCTTTCACGCATTTTGACAAACTATAAAACTTAATATTGCTAAAATAAAAATATTATATTTTAATCTTAATAAGATATTGTAACTTGTAAAAAATGTTTTAAAAATCGAACTGGAAGTAAAAACCGGTAAGATAAGAGGTAAGGTTTAAAAGGTTCAATTGAAATTAGACTTTCATAATACTGGCTAAAGATTGAATAAAATTAAATAATTTGAAATATGATTGAAAGAAATTGTCCTTCCTTATCGAAGAATTTAAAATTTAATTGAAAAAGATATTATTAAATGAAAATTAGTTAATTTATTTTGGTTTATAGGAACTTATTAATTTATAAAAATTGACCGATTAATTAATAAACTAATCAGTTTTTTAATAACAAGAGTTATTAAAATAAATCGAACTAAAAAATTGAACGCATTAAAATTTTTACAATCAAATCGGTTGAACCAATTTGACTTTTTAATTATTGCTTGTAACGGAGATTTTATAGTAGTTACAACCAAATGTGATGTAAAAAAAAGTTATGATGCTTCGGTGAGCGCTATTGTGGCCCTTAATTGATAGATTTGTTATAACCTAAAAACCAATGGTTTCCTCGGAATTTTAGTTAGTAGCCCAACGGATGAGAGCATAGGAAGACCTTTCCTTGTCAAAGTTTTCATCTTACTAAAAATTTGTGGTCAAGTACGACCATGTGATTATAAAACAAAAGACGTATGATACATTATTCCAAGATCATGGTAGATTAGAATTTTTTTTATTCTATCGAGCTTGGAGAGTCACCTTTTCATATTGGCTCTAACCCTAGGATAAACAAATGATTTTAACCTAAATGATTTGGGATCTCAGAAGAACAAATAGAAAATAAAAGACTGAGGATGTTGGAAAAACAACAGATAACGTCAGGTTAGAATTGAAGAAAATTGAAAGTTTGAGCATTTTATTGTCACTTTTTGAAATTTGAATAAGAATTGAAAAAAATTAAAAATTTGAACATTTTATTGCTACTTTTTCAAGTTTGGGCTATAATTAAAAACTTGACAAAAGTTTGAACTTTTTTTTAGGTAAGTAACCCTTTTATATTTTATTTTGTGATTATTTTCCACCATATTTATTGTGCTTCCATTTTGATATAATACATGAGAAAAAGATCGCTGAATATCAAAAATAAAAATTAAAAAATCGTTAAAATTATTGAGAATTTAATCTCATAAAGTAGATATTTTGAATGCACATCATTAGATTTTGCTAAGCTCGATGAGATAGCAACTAGACGAGTTTATAACTTTATATATATTTCATCAAGTAATGTTCCTTAGAAATGTGATATTGACCTTCTCTTGGCTTAGAGTTTGATGGCCAATAGGAATGTAAAATGCCAAAAAATCTGGAGCTATGAAATCAAACAACATTAAATCTTCACCATCCTTCTTCATTAAGTTGGTTTTCCTTTTCGGAGTGTGTGCTTAGCTGGAGAGAGATGCTTTTCACCAACAATTCCATGCATCATTGGTACTGCATGGACCCTACGTTACAAAATTTGGTAAGTGACAATTAAACCATGTATGTATGTATGTATGTATGTAATGGCTGACTTAAAGATATTTCAGCTCTAAATCTCAAATAGTATTCATATATCAAAGTTGGTCGTTATTTTTCCCTTTCTTTGTTTCATTTTATATTCATGACTATCAAACTGCTACTGAACAACTCCTACGCACCATTATGTTGAATCTTACTTATTTAGTATAGCATAATGCAATTTGCCCAAAATGATTGACCAATTCGAGTTTGACAATTATATTTTGGGCTATACATGACTAGATTGTATTCAATCCACCAAGAAACTGCTAAAGGTTTAGCTATGGTTTTGGGGACTCTAAATGGCACTAACCTTAGGTAGTTTGGGAAAGTGAAGTTAAATGAAATTTGCTTGATTTGTAAGGTAAAGAATATACTTATATGTGCATGTGCATTTGTGGTCCACTAGAGCTGTCCTTCCAAAGTCACGTAACAAACATCGATATCAAAAAATACTACGGTTAAATATGTTTTTTTTTATCAAAAAAATCAAAACCCAATCTCTCAAACGTGTGGAGAAGAAGTTCTTTTGTTAAGCTACCTTTAGATATATGTATATCATAAGGTAAAAGGAAGAGTCTAAGGGGACGATGAAGACCTCTAATTTCTTTTAAAGTAAATATCGCACATAAATACATAAATATAGTTAAGGAGCAACATGCACTGGTTACTCTTATAAGAGTTAGAAGCCAGCCAAAAGGGACAAAAACCCTAACGATGAAAATCCTAATCTTAGTCAAAACCTTCTTTGTGGATGAGAAGAGTTTTGGACATGAGAAGAGTTTTGGACCTATTGGCCGTGATAATTCTACATGGCCTAAAGTTGGGACATATGCTTTTTTGTAAGAGTGATTCCCATCTATGTGAGAACACGTTGAACGTAGTTTATCATGACTAATATACTCTAACTCATTGACGTTGTCCACTTGAGTACCATCATTTTCGCTCTGTTCATCCTTATCACTCCATTCAAGGGAGCTTGCTTTATCAAATATAAACGCACACACAATTTTAATAAAATTGTTAGATATAATAAGTAGATTTATGAAAATTTTGCATATTTAATAATCACTATCAATTTTAATTTGTACACCATTCATTAGATTTAGTTGATATAATCCAGGAAATGTTGAAAATTTTTAACATAACCTATTATTTGAAGTTAAAATTCTATTAAATTATAAATATGTATTTTAATAGATTTAACACTTTGTTTAATTGTAAATAAATCATTGTATGACATAAATTATAAGAGTTAATGTTAATTTAACAAAACTAACAATAAGTTTGAATAGATGTTGTTCGCATGTGCGTCGTTAAATGAATCATAAAATTTTAATTTTATTCATTTTAAGACATAATAAAAATAAATTATGTTGTAGAAAATGAGAAGCAATTATCATGACTATCAAACACCTCTTGAGTCATATTGTATAATATGATTTAGATAACTCTATGTGCACATAAGTGGATACATAATACCTAAAACATTTGAAACAAAACATGAATTACTGCTAACAAACCATCACAAAGATGCAACGTTTTAAGTACATCTAGTTGATATATTTTTACTAAAAGTACTCACAATATGAAAACCTAGACTAATTAATTACTGAAAATGAAATAATAAATTAATACAAAAACAGGATTATTTTAAGATTGTTCTGTTTTAATACTTGCACTAACACCTTCAATCTTCTCGTGGAAAAAGAAAACATCCAAGCCTCGTTAGAATAACCCTGGTGTTAGAAGTTTCTTTCCCTTGACTGTCGTATAAAGCAGCGTTTTAGCTTTCCGAAGACCGTCTTTCTATTAGCTTCAATTTCCAAACACTGTGTCATCTGTTAATGTGAGACAAGAACGGCATAACATCGCGTGTCTGTCATTTATTGGCTGTCACGAACAAGGTTCCCCAGGTGACGCAGACAATTTTTGCAGTCACCGTACACTCGCTTGCGGTGGAGTATCTGAACAGTGAACCGCTCTTAACTGGACACGTGGAGAGATTGGACAGCTGTAGCACGAACCCTGAGCTGAAATGGATGGCTGCGTTGATCTCTGTCGTAGTCGGACGCGTGCTTAGCTGAAAGATACCGTATAATAATTGGATGCCTTGTTTATCTCCTCTTTACTTGTTTGCCCTTGGATCATGCTTTTTCGTTCTTCTTTTTTCTTTTCCAATATTGATGGGTGCTAATTATGAAAAGAGATATGTAAGTGATGAAATAGTGTATCAACAGATGAGCAACCTCGGAGTCTATGAAAAAGCAAGAGACACATGTGTTTGTAGCAATATGAGGATAATCCACGAGTGGATGAGGCAAGTTAAGGTGTTCGTGGTTCAGCCACCCGCATGCTCGTAGCAATTAGTGATCTTAGTCAAAAATGGCGATTGATCTGTATCTATATAATATATATGTCGTGGGTTGCCACTTTTGTTCCCACTAGATATTTAGTCCGAATAATGTCATTTCCAGCCAAAGGTTGCTAACCATAAGAAGTGATGAGGAATTTTCCATCCTGAGCTAAAAACAAATGGACCACTCCCATCCCACCTGAAAAAAAGGTTTTAACAAATTTATCAGTTGATTTATGCTTTTAATCATTATCCGTAACTTTTTTGGACACTAAAGAAAAGGGGCAATGTGAGACTTAAAAGATGAGGTCAATATTGGGATTATCCAAACGTTCAAAGGTTTGGATTGAACTTCACTCAAACTCTACAAATTTGACCCAATTATTAGAATTACACTCCATGTTTTGTACTACATCTTAAATTTTATTTATAATAATACAATTCATTGTATGACGTGTAATTATTATTTTATTAATGCAGTTATTATAATAATTTTAATAAAGTACATTTATTTTATTATCAATCAATTTGAAGAATTGATATAAAATTAGTAAGTATAAAAATTTAATCTTTTTAGTATATCATAACAGCTTTAATAATTTTATAATGACTACAAAAGATATTAATTTTATAATTAATAATTTTACTTTTTTGAGGAAGATGAAAACCTTGAATATTGTTCAATTTAAAATAATTCTATATATTATGAGTGCAAAAATAGTTTTTATAAGTCAAATATGAAAAAATTAGTTATTCACATATTCATATTTAAATCTAAATATTAAGCTAAATAAAACTGTCAAATTATAAATTAAAAACTCTTACTTTTTCATATATATATTTTATAGTGAGCATTCTTTATAAGTCGTAATTATATTATTTTAATTTTTTATCAACTTTTCTCGTAACACCCCTTCTACAAAATCATAATAAATTTAATTAATATTAATCATCTTTTAACAATATATAATTAATTAAAATATAAAAATACTAATAATCATCTAATAATAGATATGATATAAAGAAGAATCCTAACGTTAATTAGATTTTCTTACTCTTATATATGAAAGCATACAAGGATTTTCAATTCATACTTTTTTTAGATATTAAACTATATGTAATTTTTAAGAATGATTTAAAACCATAAGGAAATTGTATGTGTTTTACCCTTCAATCCAGATGAGTAGATGCCCTCAAAGGATGATCATCTAATGGCAACGACTTCAAAAGTAGCACCTTTACAACTTAGCTCTTTGATTCCTGCAGACATGCTGGTGGCATATTCAGTACTTAAACGTCTTCTATGCAGAAAGAAACCCAAGTTTCTTTCACGAGCTCACTTTGAAGGGTCAAGCAAGCAATATGTTGAATATGCACTATTCCAGACTTCCAGAAATGGTGAAGCTGCTATCTGGCCGAACATGATCAACTTGACACGCACAAAAAAGAAAATAAAAAACGTAAAAAAGGATGCTGAAATCCCAGTAATAAAAAGGAGTTCAAGCTCTTGATGCTTCCACTGGGAATAACTTCTATATTATTCAAGCAATTGGGACAGTCAAGTATAAGCCAGATATAAACATTAACCAGATTCATGGTAAAACTGAACTCCTCTACCCACCACAGAATTTACAACTTTCATTGTTCCCACTTCCCAGAAATATAGTAAAGCTAATGACAATACTAGGACTGCTTGAATGTGCTATATAACCGTGAAAAATTTTTGTTGAAACGATCTATCTACCATGGAACTGGTGGTACTTTTGAGCAATTGGGGCAGGAGAAGCGACCTGTAGCTTGACATTCAGTACATTTTATTCTTTTCACCTTTGATTCACCGCCGAGTGACTGATACATGTCATCCAAAAAGTTGAAACTTAATGGCCCACCTTCTTTTACTAATCCAGTTCCCCTACATTTTGAGCATGCTATCAGCCTCAAATCACCACATTTCTTGCACATCCCAAGCGAGCTGCATAAGGAGTTGACAGACAGTATGTAAACATAAGACTTACTCTTAAATAGGTGCAACTGCTAAAATATGTGCACTAGCAATACCACAAATGTCATTAATGTGCCAATATCCTAGATTTCCATTAGAGAATCTTGGTAACGCTTCAACATAGATGTCGTATTGCCTGTGGGAAAGGATGGCAATGACATGGGCTCTTTATAGTATGAGACTCTACATTCCACTGACAATTTGATAATGAAATCTCTGCCCTCCAGGCTCAAGTTTCACTATATATTTTATACTTGTCTGAACTTGTTAACAAATGAAAAGAAAAGAAAAAAAACGCAGAGCAGCCTGATTCGAAATTTTAAGTTTGAGCACCTTGTCTTGTCTTAGTCTTTTATCTAAAGCATAACTTCATTTTTCAGTTGGCTTCACTCTGCTAATCCGCACACTTTCTCTTTCCTTTTCTTTTTGAATTCAAAGGTAAGTTATATCACCTTCTTTTGGCGAGAATGATGAAGATAGATAAATAATTGCATCTGTTTGACAATAAACACCCATCCTCAATAGTGGTTGTAATTGCATAATTGTGAGAAACATTGCAGTTTGGAACAAAGGAGAAGGATGAAATGAATTGATGCCTTGAAATGTGTGGCATAGTTTAAATTCTAAGTTGATGCTTCAGCAAGTTTTTTTATTCAATTATTATTTTTTTCATCTAAATTAACCACATCTGTATTAAATGGAATAGAAAACTTATGCAAAACAAGTATATAACTTATGTCAGCAACATGGAATAGCGTCCATACATGTCATGTTTGAAAGAAATACAAATCAAAGTTATGAAAACCAAACATTTGTACAGAATGCAAATCATAAAAGACAAATGACTTAATAAAGCATACTACAACTCACTTCCCTCTAAACCAAAAAAACTAATACATGGTTCAACTAACTACAATACAAGTTATTGTAGTTTACTCATTAAGATAGTCAAAACCTGTTTGAGCAAAGATAAATACATTATGCTCAACAATGATCCTGGTTGGGGTATGTATGTAATTGGTCAAAATCTAAGGAAATAAACGAAAAACACCAATTCAACATTCCCAGTGGCCAAGATAGTGTGATTACCGGTTTCATCATTAATTGGCCAGTTGTATTTTCCTGTTTTAAACAGACAAGATATTTATAAGCTCAGTTATCTAACTTAATGATTTACGTGATTCAATGATATAGTCCATACAATGCTAGCTAGAAGAATATGCTAAAAGACCAAACCTTAGTAAGTTCCCTGGTTAGTTACGAAGTGGTAAGTTACATTACCACTCGTGAAAATTTTTCCTCTTTCGAAGAATGCATTAATTCTCACTCTAGTTTTCTTCCATTTTATGGGAGGAAGATTATTAGACAATAAACTATGTTTCCCACCATCTTAGTTGGAACTTGGAAGAAAGGTTCAAAAATCCAAAAACAAGAGACCATGTGAGTAATTGCGGATGAATCACAACTTCTCATTCTCAAGCATTGACATGGGTATTGACCCTTTGTCAGAACTAATGGTCACTATTAGTAAAAACTCAATTAAGTTCATAGCTGAAAAGACCACAGGAAGAATACCAGTGTTATTGACAAAACAAGAATCACGAGTGGCCATTTTGCAGGAACTGGAAAAGGATGCTAACTCAAATGGGTAAAACATATGGGCTAATGACAAATAGCCCACCGAAAAGAAGAAAAAGTTACAGAAAAGTAGAATAACGAAGAAAAAGAATGTAAGGGGGTGTATAATCATTTACCTTCTCTGAGAAGCAGAGATAAAAGAATCAATTTTGGGGGCGGCAATGGTGGCACAGAGGAGAAGAGTTCCCACCCCAAGTCCTGCTACTTCGCTCGATGTTATGTTATCCATTTCTTTCTTCGGCTTGGGGTTGAAAGATGCAGGGAGTGGCCTTAAAACACTTGAAATTGATTTAAGATTATATAAATAACAAGAACGGATGATAGAACAAGAGGCCTATTAGCTCAGTTGGTTAGAGCGTCGTGCTAATAACGCGAAGGTCGCAGGTTCGAGACCTGCATGGGCCACATAAATCTTTTGACTTCGCTATGTTCTAACATAAAGTCGTCCATCTAACTTGTTTACTGGGCCAGCAATGCGCTCTGATTTTTATCTGCTTTCGTCATACCTAAGCAAAAACTAGCTCCTAACCACTTGCACATTTACATCTGTTTTTAGTTTTTACCAATGTTATAAATTCTATACTGATACCATACAATCGGTAATCCGGTATCGGGATCAATTAATATTGGATACTGTGTTTGATAATTTTTTAAATTTATGAAATAATTCTTGAATTTTTTTAAAATTATAAAATAGTTTAATAGTATATTATACTATATACTTTATAATTTTACATTAACTCTGTCTCCAAATATTATAATAATAAAAATTTAAAATAATAACAATTTATTTATTTTTATTAAAGTTAATTTTCAAATGTTTCACATATAAAAATAACTACAATTAATATGAAAAAGATTATTTAATCATCATGCAAATATAAAATTAAGAACAATATAAAGTATTTAAATTATTACAATTTCATTATATAATAAATAATAATTATATCAAAATATCAAATAAAAAGAACAATAAATATCCTTAACTCTCTAACTATTACAATTTACATCAAGAGTTTGAGATGAAGAAACAACCAATTTAAAGTAAAACTTGGAACAAGAACATTTACAATTATATTGCATATATAGAATTTAACATATACATCAAATATAAGTAAAATTAAAAGAAGAGGAGAAATAAAACCTGCATCTTCATTCAATTGTCTACAGGATATCCGCTATAACTGCATTGACTCCAATTCTCATTTGG
>JAOQMM010000008.1:10580818-10597170 GCA_027563515.1 Erythroxylum platyclados | reverse complement strand
TTCTTGAATTTTTTTAAAATTATAAAATAGTTTAATAGTATATTATACTATATACTTTATAATTTTACATTAACTCTGTCTCCAAATATTATAATAATAAAAATTTAAAATAATAACAATTTATTTATTTTTATTAAAGTTAATTTTCAAATGTTTCACATATAAAAATAACTACAATTAATATGAAAAAGATTATTTAATCATCATGCAAATATAAAATTAAGAACAATATAAAGTATTTAAATTATTACAATTTCATTATATAATAAATAATAATTATATCAAAATATCAAATAAAAAGAACAATAAATATCCTTAACTCTCTAACTATTACAATTTACATCAAGAGTTTGAGATGAAGAAACAACCAATTTAAAGTAAAACTTGGAACAAGAACATTTACAATTATATTGCATATATAGAATTTAACATATACATCAAATATAAGTAAAATTAAAAGAAGAGGAGAAATAAAACCTGCATCTTCATTCAATTGTCTACAGGATATCCGCTATAACTGCATTGACTCCAATTCTCATTTGGTACAAAATCCTCATAATTGAGAGAAGCCTCATCATCACCATCATTCAAATTCATTGCACCAATTGACATGTCAATGTTTTTTCATCGAAGATTATCTTTCAAGTCACTATCATTTATCAAACCCGGTTCCTCAGAAACCCAATCTACCAAAAGATCGACATTATCAATGCAAATTGGATCTACTGAACTACTTGTTCTATTAAGAGTCTTAGTAAACATTAAAATTAAATTATTAAAAAGTTATAAGAAATTTTGTCTAACTTAATAATGATAATAACATACATTTCCTAAAGCTTTAAATTGTAACGAACGAAGACCAAGTCATTCAATCTTTTGTACTCCAATCTATTCCTTTTCTTAGAATGAATGAATGAATTCAAATGTGCTCTGATTCCTTTCACAACTTGTTGCACTAATATATTGACTTATAATTTGAATTGCAAACCTTTGTAGTTTTGGAACACGACTTCTGAATTGGTCCTACTAAGAAATTGTAAGTTGTAAGACAACAAAAGTAATGTTATAAACAAAATAAAAGTGATAATGAATTTTCGACAAGTAACAAAAGTGAAAAAATATATGCCCAGGTTAAGTTTTTCTCTTTATCAAATAGCAATTGACATCTCAGAATCCTTAGAAGACTCCTTATAAATCTCTATTTGTGAGCTTAGGAGATATTACATCATCTCATGGGCAACAAATGTTATAATAGTTAATAGCATTCTCCTATTAACTTCATCTTTCTTTGTAAAACCTGGTTTGAAATAGACACTAGGATTAAAAATGCCCCAGCTGCAAATAACGGAGAGTAAATTTGCCTTTCCTATCTCTTATTGATAACTGCAAGATAAAATGTATACAAAGAAGACCTATTTTTTCAGATTAACCTTGATTGCTTCATTCGTCTTCTCCATGATATCATAAAAATAATATATTGTTGCCTTTTCGTCACTATCAGCTAAAAGAAGCACCCTCGCCAAAGGTTCACAAACTTATATGACAAATTAGCATTGGGACCAAAATTCAGTATCTTTAAGCATAATTCTAGAAATCTCCAATCCAGCATTAGACCTAGCATGGTGATATGCAACTCACTTATCACTTGTAAACATCTGTCTCAAATCTTTCTTCGTTATAATAAAAAAATGAAGTGATATGAAATTTGTTGCAGATCTTGCAACAGCAAGATGACACAAATTTCTACCATTAGTAAAATTATTTCTTATTAAATTCAAGACTCATGCATAGTTATAGATGAACTTGGTCACCTTTTTTGGTTTTTGCACAATCTCATCAATAATAGGTAAATACCGAGCATCCCCTATAATTTTAAACATTAAGTCCACTCAATGTGCAATTCAAGAAGTCCAAAACAAAGAATTATACTTGTTTTGTAATCTTCTTCTTACCGCTTTATAAGCAGAATCATTGTTAGTAATGAATTGAATAATATTTTCTGGCCCTACATCATTCACAACTTCATCGAATATTTCAAATAAAGTATCGGTATTCCTAACAAAACTAGATGCATCAATAGACTTTAAAAACATTGAGCCCTTTTGTAAAATAAACCAAATAATAATAATAGGCTCATGTCTCCTATTTGTCCAACCATTACATATGATTGAACACCCATAAGTAGTCCAAGTCATTCTTTTTTCTTCCAAATAACTTTTAATTTCATAATCAAAACTACTCAAAAGTTTACCTATGTAGTTATCAATAATAGGAGCTTTGTATTCTAAACCATAAGAGGCTATAGCATCCACCATAGGCTGATAATAATAAGATTGAATACCATTAAATGTTACAACTGAATCATACCACCATCTAGCCATTGTCATATCTATATTATAAGTCACTTCAGTTGATTGCATGCCACTACAAATTGAAGGTTGAGTTCTAGAAGTTGTTTGTGGTGCAAAAAATTTGACTTATGCCTTCTTCTTTTTCTCACATCAGGTCCAGATGCAATATTAACTTCTTGCTAGGTAGGTCGAGCTCTATTATGCATATAGTGCTTAAGACAGCCTAAAAACTTAAACAAAATATAAAACATTAGCAATTATTACTAACTAATAACTGAAGAAAAAAATGTAGAAGTTAATATAAATTACCTTTCAAGAAGTTTTTGTTCATATGGTAAGTTAATCGTCAAATGCACCACAACATCAAAAAAATGATAGGCGGAAAACTAGTTGAAGTTTACATAGAATCAAAGCTATGTCTTTTTCTATTTTTTAAGCTCTTCTATATTCAGTGTCTTATAATATACTTGCTTAAAAAAACTCACCCAATTATGCCAAATTTACGGACACATCCTTCAGCAAACACCCACTTATTCTAATATGAAGTAATCGATGCAGAACTATATGACAATCATGGCTTTTCAACCCTGAAACTTTTCCCTCACTAGCATTAATACAACGGGTTGTATTAGATGCATACCCATTAGGAAACTTAACTGATTTAAGAAATTGAATAAAATTTTATTTCTCCTTTTTCGACATATTGTAGCATACAAGTGGAATCATGTATGATCCATTATCTCTTTTTTTTCAAATGTAAATCTTTTCTTATATTCATGTCTTCCAAGTCTAATCTAGCCTTAATTGTGTCTTTTGATTTTCCATCAATCCCATCAAAGTGCCTAAAATATTTTCATAAATATTTTTTCATTATGCATGACTTCAAGATTATGCCTCAATAGCAAAGACTTTCAATATGACAAATTGAAAAATATGTTTTTTTTTAATTGAAATTAAGATTAAGAAAACTTAGCTTTTGCTTTCTATTATTTGAGTGCTTGCCAGGTGTAAACTCTTGCAAATGTGATATTTGATCAACCACATTATCACCAGAAAAGTGTAAAGGAGCTTTGTTATGTTCTATTTTGCCATTAAACAATTTGCTTCTTCACCATTTATGTCCATGTTCCAAGTAACAACGATGTCCCACATAACATATTTTATTTTGTAGCCTCATTGAATAAGTTTGATGGTTACACATAGGACAAGTGATATACTCTTTAGTGCTCAATCCAGACAAATTGCCATAAGCTAGAAAATCATTTATAATCCATAAAACAGTCGCATGCATTCTATATTTTTCACCTTCAACAACATCATAAGTTCCTAATCCAACCTCATAGAGATGTTTTAAATCATCAATTAATGATAGCATGTATACATTGATATCCTTACCAGAAGCAGTAGGTCCTAGAATAACTAAAGAAAGTAACAAAAAAGGCTCCTTCATACAATCCCCTACAAATTATGGAAACTTTCCATCAAAATCTTGCCATGCCTTTGAGTCTGCTAGATGACGCATAATGTTATCATCAATGCATTTCTTTTTATGCCTCATCATGTATATGACTATTTTTGATGACATAAAAAGCATTTATAATTGTGGTTTAATGGGGAAGTATCTCAAGATTTCATGGGGTATCTTTTTTCCTTGTCCATCATCCACTTACCACCCAAAATATAGCACAATCATACTTACAAGAATGTATTGATATATATCCTAACTCAAGGTCCCTAAACAATTTTTTGCTTCATAGTAAGATTTAGGCAATTTATGGTCAATCCGTAATGCATTATTAAGCAACTCAATCAACATGTCAAAAGATTTGTTACTTCACATATTATATACTTTCAAGTACAACAACTTGACAACAAAAGATAGTTGTGAGAAATTCGAGCATTATGGATATAATTCTTCTTAAGTAACCTTCAATAATTTCTCAAAATTATCTTCTGTAATTTTACCAAACATATTAGGCAAACTAGTATCATTCATAGTCTTCATATAATTCCTCACATCCTCTAACATCTCTCTAATCCCTTAATTTACGTCTTCATTAATATAACTATTATCTACATCATTATTGTTACCACCATCATCATCTGTACCAACACTTCTAGCATTACTTACTTTAAAACGTTCTCCATTATAAATCCATGGCGTATAGAGTTTATCTAGTCTCAAATTAGCAAGTGATTATATACTAAATCTTGACTACGAATGTTGAAATTTAAGCAATTTATGCATGGACAATGAATTTCACATTTTAAACCCATTTGATCTTTTACAAATTTCATGAAAGTCTTCACTCCTTCTTAATATTGAGTGGACAATTTTCAATGAAACATCAAACTTTTGTCCATGTAGCTATACAATTAAAATTAAATTACTAAATACAATTTAAGTTGTAAATAACATAATGATATATCAATTTAGTTGACATACCCAATTTGAATTCTACCAAAGAATGCAATTGAGCATTTTTAGATTAGGAAGCATGAACCCATCTCAAAAGCCATATGTACATTCATTTTTATACACCAAGAATGTGAAAGCCACTTCTAATCACATCCTAACTAGTTGGTAATGAGCTTAATAAAGTGTTCAAGCATGTATCTACAATCCATGTATCAAAGATTTCATTCAGACTTTCATAAGAATTCAAGTAGTGAGTTTTAAATATACCTCTAAATTCTGAAGTAAGAACTGCAAGATTTTATTCAATGTGTGCTTTCATTATGAGCTTTGACACCTCCTATTTGACTACATTTATAATCAAACTATCAATAATATCATTGTTAATAAGCATATCAGAGAACTATAAATCAGGTAATTATGTAATACGCATAATTGAGGTCATGGTAGGAAATTTCCTAGGCTTTATGGTGACTTAGGTTGATAATGAAATAAATTTACGAAAGACAGATGCCATCATTAGCATGCCCTCTCCAAAAAGTAGTCAAATAGGTACAAAGGCTAGCAAGGAAGATAGGTTCATCAGGTTTTTTTTTTCTTTCCACCACATATCACTAATTGCCCTTTTTCAAATCTTGAGGCAACCAAGAGAATTTCTTTAGAGAGAGAAATGCAAGAAGGCCTTTGACCAATTAAAAGCACATATGTAAAACCCTGCACTATTATCAAACCCATCACTAGCTAAAGACTTATTACATATATCTTGTAGTGTTAAATGAGGTTAAAAGTTCTACCTTGAATAATAAGGATTGAATAGTACATTGATTTCTTATTACATCTATCTTGTAGTTTTAAATAGGTTAAAAGTTTTGTCTTGATTAATAAGGATTGAACAAATAAGAAATCGATGTACTGCATGAGAAAAATCCTATTAAAGATAGATAGGCACTACATCAAGCTAGAGAAAGTTCCCTTCATCTTAGTTACCACTGCATAAAAGCTAGGATGCTATTTTTAAGTCCATATCATTAGCATTGTGATAGAGTTGTCACTTTTATAGACCATCCATAACCTTGATCTCTCAGTAAGATTGATTAAAGGCAAGTGAATTTAAACTAAGCTTTATATCCAAGTCAACACTCAAATGTTAGGTTATTATTGATAATTTGGTCAAATGTGTTGTAGTGTCGAATGAAAGCAACACAGAGGAGCAAACCCCTTGCATTGGATTGTCTACAAAGACGAATCATCAACTGAAGATGGAAACAACATTGGCCTATATATGTAAGGATCTTATGGTTTGGAAACCAAACAAACAAATGAGTTAATTCCCACTGTCCAATAATAAGATCAAGATCAAGATGAAGATGGACGAACACTGGAGATGAAGACGGACATCTTGATCAAGACAAAGACGGATGTGTGGACGAAGACGACGATGAATCGTTGGTGCAGCTGCTGGAACGCAAGGGGGGAGATGAAGGTAAAATTAAACACTACTTTGTAATTAGGTTTCAATATGACAAAAACAATGTTATTTTTAGTGAACAAAATGACGTCGTTTTCGTAGCTAAAACTATGGATTATATTTTCGTAGCCTCAAGAAGAAAACAAAAGATATATTCGTAGTTACTTTTAGTTAATTATTTCATAGCTAAAGACATTATAGGTATGTGACTTTTAGCTACAAAATCTTTTTCATGGCTAAATCCATTTCGCTACAAAAACATATTTGCAGCCAAAAGAACAATAATGAAAACATTTGGCTATAAATAAATTTTGTAGCCAAGTGTTTTTAACTGAAATTATATAATCTATGACTTTTAGATACGAAATTTATTTCATAGATAAATCTATTTGACTTCAAAAATACATTCGTAGCCAAAAGAAAAAGAATGAAAACATTTAGCTACGAATATATTTTCATAGCCAAATTTTTTAACTGAAATAATTATATGATCTGAGACTTTTAGCTATGAAATTTATTTAGTAGCTAAAATCATTTGGAAACGAAAATATATTCGTAACCAAAAGAAGAATGAAAACATTTGGCTATAAATATATTTTCGTAATCAGATGCTTTTAACTAGAATTATAGGATCTGTGACTTTTAGATACAAAATTTACTTCGTAGTTAAAAGAAGAAGAACAAAAGAGAATAGAGAACTCGCACATTAGCGTTTTTAATATAATGGGCTATGATTTTGGAAAAACATAGTCAAAGTTTACCTTTTAGTTACGATTTTGGAAAAACGTAACCAAAATTGTAACTTTTAGCTATCGTTGTCAAAAGAAAAGTAGCCAGAAGGCTACTTTGTTATAGTGTTTAGCTACGATTTTCAAAATTGTCGCCAAAGAGTGAACGTTTGAAAATCTTCTCCAAAGGCTGACCTTTAGCTATGATTTCCAAATAGTAGCAAAAAAATGTAAAAAAAAGACTACTTTGTTTTAATAAATGAAAGTTCTCTGTGACCAGAAGGGCTTTGTTAGAATCAATCAGTAAGTCAATAACCAGAGTTAATATCATCAAATGATGGTGGCAACTCATAACATAAGAGATAAAGATGCAGATATGGAGGAAAAAGAAGGTCAATAAATCGAACCCTTTCTGTAGATGACTGTGGAAACCTGTAATGTATAGGAGTAGTAGTGTTAGGTCTAATTAGAAAAGCTCTATGTAATTAGGGGAAATTGTTATTGAAGGATTGTTTTTGGGCCGACTGAAGTGATGATAGAAGAAGAAGTGATAGTTGGGGAGAAAGTAATTGCTTTTTTGTGTCTACGATTGAATAAAGTGGAAGAAGGAAATGATGTGTTTTAGGCTTATAGAACCTACATTTTTTAGATTAGAAAAAAGTCACATCAGCTTGAGTTTGAGTCTCACTATTGTGTACAAAATATAAAAAATGTCACGACTTAGATGATATGGTATTTAATTAATTTTTCTGCAAGTGATGTGTGCAATTTCTTACATGCTTCAATTCTCAAAATTACTTGATTATATAAATATTTTTGTAGAAGTCAAGAATGAATAAATAATACTTAACTAGAAAGAAAAAGGTTAAAAAATCAAAATATCCCTAACAAAGATCTTGCTTGGTTGAAGTACGACTGTACGAGTCCTTGAAAGTTTTACAGGCTTTTATCAGCTAATGATAAAAATAATGTCACAAACATAAACCAATTGATAACATCCGTACTTACTATATAATTTCCTCATGTAAGCAACGCTATCAAACTCTCAAGAAATGTACCCTCCAGTGTAGAAACAAGTGTTTGGATCACCCCCAAAAGCCAAGGCTGATGCCTGATTTTGCATGGCCATCTTGTTACAGATGGTGTTATTATAATCTGCACGAGCGTCCTGGCCATTTTCTATATTCCACAGGCCACTCCAAAGCCCATCCTCTGCCACGAATTCTGTCCAAGATGCAGCATCTTGAGACATGACGGGCAGGTTTTGATCCCCCAAAAAGGGGCAAATGAAGAGCAGTTCTTTCTTCCCTTGCTCTTCCTGCAGCTTCTCATTATTTGCACTACCTACCCTTTTCCCATCTTCTGTTTGGTGGTCTTCTTGTTGTTGCTGATTATTTCGTTTTTGTTTCAAAACTGAGCTTTTTCGCTTCTCCTGTGTCTTTGAGGACTTGTCTTTATTCTTGAAATGGGTTCTCCAGTAGTTCTTGATCTCATTATCTGTTCTCCCAGGCAAGTATCTAGCAATAGTCGACCACCTGGTGAATGTTAAAGTCATTATTACTTTATAGTATTGATCTTCCATGTCTCAACATTTTTGCAATTTTCTACCCTAACACCATGTATAAATATTCAAGTAGCAATTCGGAGATGAAGCTAGATGAGAAAGAAAGAAGGACTATTACTTGTTACCCCAGAGAGCATGCAGCTCAATAATGATGCCTTCTTCTTGAGGTGTAATTTGACCTCTCTTCAGTCCAGGCCGAAGGTAATTCACCCACCTTAGCCTACAACTCTTGCCACTTCTATTAACGCCTGCTAGTATCAACGTTAGAGCTTCAGTAGCTTTTAATGAAAAGATTAAAAATACATACGATTCTAATAATATCCCAAAATCTTAAAGCATTTACCTCAAAACTCTAATGCTTTTCACAACAACACAACTGAATCACTCTTGTTTATGAGATTAAAAACGCTGTGTCTCTCTAGCTAGATTTTTGTACAAGTCAAAGTAAAGCAATTACCTGAACACCTTGCCACAGAACTCCATCTTCCTTCTCCATTCAACTTCACATATTCACTAAGCAACTTGTCCTCTTCAGGAGTCCAAGGACCCTTTCTCCAACCTTTCTCAGGAGTTCGCCAAGCCAAGGTTATCATCTCGGAATTGATAGTTTCTCTACTTTCTCTACCTTATTTTCTTTGCCTCCAAACTAGATGACAGAGTCTATTTATATATACATACACACGCATGGTGGATACCATCTCACGACTCTAGTGAATCCATCACATCATTCCTTACCTTCAGCAATAATATGATGGTAATCTCATCGGCGCTAATATTATATATAAACTAATGCGTAATTCCTCTTCAAGTCTTTCCTCGCATGACGCATCCTAGTCTTTTAGTCAAAGTGTTCGTCCGTGGTGCGTACCAGCTCAGTTTTCCTTAGCCAATTACCGTGGACCAAGTGTTTGCAGAACCAGTCATCAAGAGCCAAGTGCGAGTGTTAGCAACCGTACGGCATGTGATTGCTATGTTTTGTTCTATCTCAACACTTTGGTATTTTCATATGCATACAGACCTTGACATAACAAGTAGAATCATGTAGGCACAAAGTACGATCGCTTCATTTGGACCTCTATGTCGCTTTTTATTATGCCTTACGTACGGTATAATAGCTTAGTTTAGTTTGCATATATGCCAACGTGCCTTATAGAATGGGACTTAAGACCAATAATGCTCCTGTTGTATCTTATCTATGACGTAACAAGACAGATTATGGGTAATATAATGTTCAAGATTTAAGAAAGATTTTGGGAAGGTAAATCTAATGTTTAATCTAGCTAGTAGGTCGTTGTTGTTCCCTTGAAAGGGGCTTGTCCTCCAATGACCAGAAACCACCTGTGAACACAAAAGATCCTTAAATCCATGCTTTAAACAGAGAGTTTAGTGCTAAATTGCTAAATCATTCTTATTTTATGGTGACGATGAACCTTCAAGGATTAGGATGGCATTGCCACTTAGAGTAATGGGTTATTTAATAATAGCGATTCAGTGAGTCACGTTGGCAACACGTGTGACGCAGTAGCAATTTCGGAATAGCTGGATTGTTTATACCCACAACACGAATCCCAATTCCGAATGCCTGTATTCAAGATGGGTACAGCCGTACAGCTCTGATGGTTAACATAAATAATAAATATTTACTTTAAGATGATAGAGAGAAAGAGATGAAGATGATCTGTAAAACTAGATTATACATATTTTAGGAAAATGAATGTGATATTTTCGTGCGTCTTTGTCTCCTTTTTAGAGTTGCAGTTCCAACTGGATTAAAATATTCTTGCAAGGAGCTTCTCATATTCCTTCCTTCTCTCAGATGTTGGCAATAATAATAATTACCTAACCCCGTTGATACATTAGGGACCATCCATTTGTGATCTTTAAGATATATTCATGGAGAACGTCCAGAAGGTTCACGCCATCACTAATCCAACTCTTATCTTCATATATAACATACAAGATAGTGAGATACAACTCTGAAAGATGGTTACACATGTCAACTTCATACATTTCTTTCGATTATAGAACTCAAACTACTTTCAAAAACATGTTGCATGTAATTGTATTCTTTGTCAAAGGATGCTATTTGACCTCTAATTAATTCTGTGAAGAAAAGCATTGGATTCTACTCATACTTGACTAGAAAAACTATTTGCTTGTTCAGAAAAATTCTTTTAAGACGTGAGTTTTGTGGTTATTTCATCCAAAGCCGAAAAGAAAAGACATCTGTGAAACCATAACATATGTGATGCTTTATGCGAATGAAGTTTATTTTGATCCAGAGAATGGCTAAGGCTTGCTTTTGGAGCATGAAACTATAAATTCACTAGAAACCATGACGAGGGTAGGCACACGCATCACGCCATTGGAGCTCGAATGTTCTTGGTAACTACGAACATTTCTCAGCAATGGAGCCCAGGCCTAATGACGGCCATATGGGTAACTTGAGTAAGCCTTTTTAAGCCCACAACACTCAGATCGTCATAAACATGGCGGTCTCATCGAGGTTTTCTCAGACGAACATAAACTTCCATTCGCATGCCCCACTTCCACTGGCACTGTACTTCGCCACTTTCATCATCTTGAAAGGGAAGGCCGTACCTTTTTCTAGTTTTTTGACGGGCTCGTTGCAGTATGTATCGAGTCTTAAGCGTATTCCTATTTGTGACTCTACTAACGGTTCAAGTAGGTTGTTTGATTCCATATTGGTCTTAACTTGATGGTCAATTTATTTTCCTGGTTTGATTGGCTTTGATTTCGTTCTGTTAAAAACCTTTCGAAAATTTTTAGTTGTAGTTCAATCCTGGGTGCTTTGAACACTCTTATTGTGAGTGTATAGTATGTGTTTAACTGGTTTTAGCCTGTTTAATTTCAGATGCTAAAATGGTGCAGTCCAATGACTTGGCATGAAGGTTAGTGGATTCACTGGTGAAGTTTAATAATACAGAATTGGAAGTCTTGTTTAATTCTTTTTTGTTTTGTTTTTTTGGTTAAGTTAGCTGACAGAGAAGGTTGCAAACTTACTATTATATGAGACAGCAAAAGCCCATGATGTCACAGTTGACAAGGATAAAAAGGAAATAGTTTGAAGAATTCAAAAGGTTTCCCCAATTTTATTTTCTGATTTTTTTCCTTGAAACATTCATCAAACCAATTCGCAAGCTTCTAAGATTTTTGGTTCTTATTAAAAGTTCAGCTAGATTTCAAGATAAAGTGATGGTAGAAGAAGGAGCAAAATGATCATCTGTATCCTTTATTTCAGATAAGGAATAACATCAATATGCCTTGCATGTATAAGATATTAATAAAATCAATATCAACTTGTCTAAGATTGTTATTCTTGACTGTGAAAATCTTTAAAAACGGTAATTGTTTGGAAATGTCCATACTTTGTGGCTTCAATCCTTCTCTTACATGTGGAAATTAGTAGGGAAACTACAAACAAATGTGACATCTCAAGCAAGTGTTGCCTCCATGTATCCTTATGGCAAGGCTCCACTTGAAAGTTGTAAATAAACCTGATAGAAGTGCCTAAGCATGTGTGCTGATCCTCGGTCATTAATCAAACAGTTGCAACAGTGCTTTGCAGATTATTAATCTCGATCATTATTTGCAGTTCTTGTTGTGGAAATTAGATAGATCTTTTTAAATTACTGTACCTCAGTTGTTAAATTTGCATTTTTGGTTTCACCGGTTTTTGTTTAGGTCTTCTGAAAATTAGTTTCCTTGTGTTCGGTAACATTCTTGGCCATGATTCAGTCCTATGCATTCATTCATTGTATTTTCATTTTAAGTTTTCACCATCACTGATAACATTGCAAGACTACTATTCTGCTCCTTATTGTGAGAATAAATATTCTAGGATCAGCTGGCAGTCTCATTGTTCCACATTATCCTTCTTTGTATTTATTGAGTGCATTGGCAAATTTCACTCTTCACGGCTTAATCCATGTCATAGATCAAACAATTTCTCTTATGTTGGTGTACAAGTGATGGGATGAATCTAGTCTCCTACAGCTCGAAAGTTGCCAAATAGTATTGCTACTATAGTCAGTGATGTTATGAATCTGATAGTGAAGGCCGGTTTTGAATTGAGCTATAAGCATGTAAATGAAATTTGCTCCTGATAAGCTGCATGTGTGTAGTTATCTACCCATATTTCAGTTTAGCCAACACTTTTATTGCAATATTCCAAATTCTGCATATGCATATTTGTTGTCTGAATGATTGATACGTTCTCTATTTTAATATAGCTACCTGACTTGATAATTGTGTTGGTGTTCAAAATTTAATTAATCTGTTAAGACAAATTTCAAGACTGCTATTTCCTAGGATTTTAGCAAGCGATCAACATCATCAACCTCGACGACATACTCAAATTTGCAAGTTACATCCTTTATGTTTTTCTATGTTTGTATACATCTAAATTGCAGTTAAGCTTTGAAAAGTAGTTCTATCAAGTGCACTTTTACTTAAATGGTCTATTTTCCTTTCTGAATTTTTATGACCAACCATTGATTGGCAGTAGTGTCCATGGTGATAAAGTCAGTTATGGATTTTCCATACTGAGCCTAGGCTATTAAACTCTTTTCCCTATATCTTTACCTAACCCCAATGCATTTATGGTGAAAACAAACTTTCCTTCAAAGGTGCAAAATAACTTAGTAAGGCATTTCCTGTTCTTATTTAATAGGAAAGCACCCATCTCATCTGCTCAACAGGAACTGGTGTTTCTCTTTATCTTCTTTGTCATGTTAGATAATGAAAGGGGACAGTATCAGTGGAAGTTTTCGGCATGAGGTGGTAGGAAAGTTCTCAGCAAGGCCCCAAGAGATATCTTACCTTCCTCTCATGCCAAGGATTTCCCCTGATTCCTTCATCTTTCCTTCTCAGAATTAAGGTCATGGAATCAAAGAGCTGCACATTAAACACATCTGTGATTCATTGATTCCACAATGTTGAACTACATAAATTTGTTACGCTTTTAGGATATCTGTGATCAGACCTTAATTTCAGCTGGGTATCTTAAAGAGTAAAGATACATTTTGTATCATTTTAAACTCACTAGTATCTTGATGTTTAGCTCTAGGTTTTACTTATAATTACCTACCGATATCTTTGGTTAGACTTCCTTATTTGACTTCAAATATTACATGAACATTTATTGCATACTTTTTAAAGCAATAATTTTGACTAATGTCATATAACACCTGTAGTGGTAGCATTTACAGCAAATTTCCAGAAGAAATCCCCCACGATTGTATGCTTTTGAGCCTTCAAATTTTGTTAAAAAGTGTGCAGAAAAGTTAAGATTGTCCATATTCACCATCTACCTGTAAGGTCCAAAAAATCATCCCATACGCAAAGGACAGAAAGGTTTTTATTTTGTATCATACTATGCTTCAAGTAACGGCCTCACAGTACTTTCGTGCACTATATTAATCATCCGATTGAACCAGTTAAACGGCATTAGATCCTCTGTGTTAATTATCTTGTTCTAATCCTATTTTTGTTCTAAAATGGCGTTGTTTTATATATAAAATAGATATAAAATGATGCCGTTTTGAGTATAAAATAGAGTTGGAATAAGGTAATTGGGACAGAAAATCTGAACCCTGGTTAATCCGCTTAATTAGTACTGACAAAAGCTGAGGACGTTATTGTGTTGTTACTGTGGATAATGTTGGATAGAAGATTTGAACCCCGGTTAATCCGCTTCATTAATACTGACAAAAGCTGAGCATGTTACTATGTTGTGTGGATGATGTTGATCTTATTTGTTATTTACCTTTAAAATGAAAAGGTCGATTTTCATTGCTTAAGAAATGGTGTTGATTAATGTTGCATGCTTAGCAGTTTCCATCCCGTAATGTTTTACATGTCCAACAAGTGCTACATCAAAAGGATGACGGTTCTTTTTTTTTTGGTTGAAAATTAAAAGAATCTATAAAATTTTCAAAAGGAGAATGTGGTAAAGCCATATCAACCATGAGATAGATGCTTAAGCTAAGGAGTAGAGAGTAGAGACAACAGGAACAAGTTCAAGAACCAGAGAAAGCGACTAACCAGAGCCGATATTAAACAATTCCCGGCTCCTGTAATGAAAAAGGAATCCTATCATAAGCAGTGAAAACGTGGCGCCTGTTGTATTCGCTATCCGGCTCCGGCGCTCATGTATCAATTAGAATTGAACAAGGGACAAAATTCAGCTTCCTCTTAAATGTTCCGTCCGCTCCCCAATACTCATGCAGAGGCTTAAGCCCTGATACTGATATCTGATCATTGCAGCTATCTCTCATGTCTATGCTAATGCTAAATATTTTGTGTGGTGATCGCTACTTGTAACTGATTTTTAGATACTTTAGCATTCCTCTCTCCAACAAATAACAACAAACTCTAAAATCATCTTGTTACTGGTGGTATTTTCTAACAATAGATCTTGTCATCAGGTACAGGTAATTCATCTTGAAGTAATTTCCTGGTTTGAGATTACGTAGAAGCACAATCTTAATCGTAAAGCTGCTGTGTTTACTTAGTTAGGGATCAAAAATAGGCTTTAAATTAAGGATAAATAGTTTGGTGCTTTTGACCCCATATACTCACTTTGTAAGTTGTTGAATGAGAATCGAAATTACTTATTTTTTTAATGTGTTTGTACCAATACAATCTGTAGCAAAATTATAGTCATGTTATAATTACCTAGATGTACCTTTGAGTGGACGGATACCGTGAATTTTCTTATATATTATATCACTCACGTTAAAGCAAATGATATGATTATCTTGATTACTTTCATACTGTTATATATTAATTTTGGAGGGAATGGAATCAGATGATTTACAAGGGTGTTGAAGAGAGTAAACATCAGCTCGCGGACCATATAGTCAATTGGATTAGAGTTGCTTTTATTGCTAATGATCAACTGCACTGTATTAGCCCTGATCTAAAATTGATTTGGCCGCTATGAGTTGTTGATAATATGTATTTTGGCTAGCAAGTTATTGTATGTAGCTACCTTAGGTCTTTCATTATAATGTTTGTTTATAGCTTTTGCTAAATTAATATATTTCTTCTTTTAACTTTCCCAAAATAAAATAAACTCTAAAAATATAAAATGAAATCCCGCACAAACTTGTAGATTTTTAGTTTTTGTTTGTTAGTTTTATTTTAATTTTTAACAAAAACAAAAAATTTGTTTGATTGTTATTATTGATGTAATTATACTTTTATTTTTGATAATAATTGAATATAACAAATAAATTTAGAGATAAAGAAAAAGAATTAAGTTTAACTATCCATATTCCTCTTAAAATGCTAAGTGCAATTGGGTTTAAGTTGCATCCTTACCGCATATGTAAGCATAAACCCATATGGAATGTAAGCGAGCTACTCCTTTCTCTGTTTTTTGTTGAGGCATATTTTCAACCGCCTTCAGGGAAATTGACAAAAGGAAGGGTTGATGGTAGACGGCATTTTGTGTGAAGTGATTAGGATACCATTGGTTTGAATGGTACAAATCACAAGGGACCATTTGTTTTTAGGCAATTTGGTTCTTTCGTTGTTGCCAATTTGGGTATAAGATTCTCTCATTTACGTACTCATGTCACGCTTATAAATCCACGGGAAAAGCCATTTTAGCTGGTCGTTTTAACGCAATTTGTTGGAAGCTTCTAGTTTTTTTCCCCTAAATATAATATTTCAATTAACATGTATAAGGGATTAATTGCTTCGCGCGTCATCATCCCCTGTATTGAACTTTTAGTACATACATAAAAGTTTGAACGTACGTAACCAAGTGAACCGTTGGACCGTACTACTTAATAAA
>JAOQMM010000008.1:10530866-10551018 GCA_027563515.1 Erythroxylum platyclados | reverse complement strand
TCAATAATTTGGTTATCCCAGTTACTGAGATGGGCTCTCATGAACTCATCAATGGTGCCAAGGAGTTGTTCTCTGATAATGGTAGGGCTAACAAGTGAGAGTAGAGCACCTCTCATGTACTTGTGTGCGGAGCCTTGAACTGCTGCAATGTTGCATTTCCCTAAGATATCCAACATGGACTGAGGGTAACCAGGAACAAGCCCTTTTGCTTCATTCATCAAGATGTACCTGTTGAGCTCTGGATCCATGGAAACAATGGTAGGACAACCAAGAATGTGGGATTTAAAAACACTCCCATACCTGCCCAAAAAAAATTAACAAGGGTCACTTAACCATAAAATAGATCATGAGAATGTTAAGATGTTTATAACTAAAATTCCCCATACAACCCTTTTTAACTGTTCTGTCTAACACCCCTGACAAGGAGATACCTGGGCAACATTGGGGGTAAACAATGGACCAATCCCCAACCCAAAAGGGAAAAGAAAACAGCACAGTGTGGGGGAGGGAGGCCATGTTTTTTCTTATTCATGTGTACAGGTCGTTGTTCCTTTCTTGGCTTGGATTAAAAAGAATTAATACGAATTAAAACTGAAAGTTAGTTGGCCAAGGAATAAACAAGAGACTCAATAGCTTGTGTCCGTTTGAAGTAAGATACCGGCAGTAACCAGACAAGTGAATGAAACTAGATATTGGAGGCCCAGAAAAGGTAGAGGGAAGCACAAGTTAGCAATCATTAGGAAGATAATAACAGAGGTCATGTAAACAAGCACCTCGCTCTTTGGTTTTTCATGAAGTTAGGTCCTTGCTTTAAGAACTCAGTGGTCTCTCCAAAAACTGGCCACCCCATGGTACCTGGAGGCAACCCTTTCTTTCTGTATCTCAACTCATTCCATTTCAACAAAGCAGAGGAGATACAGAGCACTAAGAGAAGTACCACCATGATAACCACGAAAATAGCCATTGATGCTTTCCAGGTGAAAGCTCTGAGCCCCAGTCCCCAAAATAGTTGGTTTGATGGTATGGGCTTAGCTTGATGTGAGGCTAGGCAGAAGTATGCATATTTATAGACGACCTTTGAAGATGATGGCCACATAAGCGAGACCATGCACCCTACAAAGCAAGGGAAGGGAAAGGACCCTAGGTAATAACATAAAAGTCAAATGTAAAAGTTTTTTAAGCTTAAAAAAATAGTTTTAACTAAACCTTTCAGTTTGACTCATCAGAGGTCTGAACTCTGAAGTCAAGATTCAAGTTCCTGATGAATGTTAGTTTGAATTAGTAGAAGCTGATATTATAAAAGAAAATTAGTAAATGGAAGGATGAAATGATTTGGGTATAATTGCCATAGAAACTAGAGAGAAAGGACCTAACGAATGTAGTTAAAAAAGAGAAATTGAAGAAAGAGGGCACATGCACACGCCACCCCATTGGACCTAAAAGAAAAAAGGGATACCTTCACATGTTTGTCAACAAGATCTGCGCAAATGGAATTTACAAAAACCAGGACAAGACAGGCTCTTGGTAACCGCGTAAATAAGTGAAGAGAGAGAGAGAGACGGGAACTGCAAGTTTGAAACTTTTAGTTTTAGACTGTGACCCTCTCTTGCGGTGCAGATGGTTATTTGAAGCTGTGGACTGTAGTTCCTAGAAAATCACCACAGACTCTGTTATTTCATACACTCGGAGACGAGCCAACATCAAAGATCCTTCATTTATCCTCACCCCCTTACTAATGCACCATAATTTGATGTACCTGTTTTATCCAAAAAAGCAAAAGAAGGAAGAAGAAGAAGAAAAAAACAAGATGAACCCACTTTCCTCCCCTTGAATGACTATTTGGTGGAGCTTAGCTAAATCCTTGGTTTTCTTCTAATCACATCAATCAATTGGACTTAATATGATTAGATATTTTTGGAGTTTCTAATTACTCCAGAGATTTTCCCTCCTTTTTCATCACTTTCTAATCCTATGATTTCTTTTTGGTCAATACTGTTTCTACGTAACCTTTAATTGCGGGCTGCACCAACCAACTTGGAAATCTAAAACTTTAAAAATAAGAAGCTATTAGCACAACCTTTTTGTTCTTCTGTCCAAAACTCTACATTGCGAAACTTGCGCTAACTTGTTGATTCGATGTTTTTAGTTCCATCAACAGTGTGTGGCATAAAGTGCAAAATCTAGCATATGTGTTTTACGTATTTGATGTTTTTATGTGATGCCATTGAATTTCCTCGAACCAATTCAACATACAGGAAAATTTACACAAAATCTGTATCTGAATTTCTCGTAAGCAGACCTCCTGTAAAAAAAGATGAACTAATCAAGAAACGCATTTCAATGAGCGACCTTCTGACCGAGAAATAACTACTTAGTTGCTACAAAATTAGCAAGAGGGGAGGAGAAAGATGTCCTCTGATCGTCTCCACACATGTGATATAGAAAAGATGTGTTGAAGAGCTTTAATGGAGGCCATAACTACATCTTCTATCCAAGTTCTAAATGTGCAAGATCAAGTACATTGATCCGCGTGCAAAAATCAAAATGGTCCTTCAGCATTGAAGCTGTTTGCAAGTGTGAGATGGTCCTTTCACTGCAAAGTCCAGGGGACTTGATGCAGTTCAATATGGTCACAAGAAGCAGTTCCGTGAAGAATTGGAATGCGGGCACCGAACCAGCTCCTTGGAAGGAGTTAGGTTGAATACGAGTCGGTGAAATTTTCATTTAGACACTTAATAATTCATTTACATTTTAAAGATTTTCTGCTTTAGCATTATCATGTCAATAAACTTTTAAGAGAAAATTTTGTTATCATCAGTATAACCAATCGAAGACAAAATTGAAAATAGATTATATTTAAAAACATGTCCAGTAGACCTATGTTTCTCTATTTTTCTTTGTACTTGTCTCTTCATTCAACACTTACTATTTCTTTCTTTCTTTACAAAAACAAAAAATTACTTAGGCTTTGCTTGGCAAATGACTTATCAGTTTTTTTTTTAGCGGATTGAGAGGCTGTTTGATCATATCAAACTGCTGATAATCATATTTGGTAATCAACAGATTGAGTTGGCGGATTGAACCAAATCCGCTGTTTTTGAAAATGCGAGCGTTTTGCTCAAAATTAAGAGAGAAAAGACAATTGTGCCCAAAAGTGAGAGAAGAGAGAAAGAGATATAGGGATAGATGCAATATTGGATAATTGAATTTATTATTATTACATGAATTCATGTAATATAATTATATTATACCAACAAATTAAAATTGCACCTGATAGAGATATAAATTACTTGTTGATTTGTAGGTATGGATGATAATGCTCTGCAAATTATGCTACTTCAACAAATTAAGCAATTTTTAAACAATGAGAAGGAGAATGAGTTTTGGGATTTGGTGGCTTGTGTTGTGGGTTATATGGGTGTGTATTTTTTGAACCAAATATACAAGTAACCGTGCATGACTTCCTATCTAACAAGAAAACTATGGATGAATGAATTATTAAATGGTCATAAAAAAGATTTTTTAATACATTTAGGATGAATCAAAATACATTTCGTCAATTATGCATAGTTTTGGAAAACAATTATGGTTGAAGCTTTCAGATAGATGTCAATTTTGTAGAAAGTGAGTTTATTCATGTATGTCCTAAGTGGGTTTATTCGTATTTTTCTTGATACAATCAGTAATCCGAGACTCAAATTTTCAAAACCACCAATAAGTAATTTTAAGATTTGTAGGATTTGTTATTCATGATATAAACTTTTTATGATATCATTCATATTAATTATATTGTCTCTATGGACACTCAGGTAAATATTACCTGGTTAACAAAGGTTATCCAAAAAGAGAAAGATATTTGACACCTTACCCAAAGACAAGGTATCTCAATCGGAGTTTCATGGCGCAAATCTAAGAAGATCTCGAGAAGTTTTTAATCGAGCTCATTCATCATTGAGAAGTTGTATTGAGAGGGCTTTCAATGTTCTTAAGGCTCGATAAAAAATATTGGAAAAAATGCCTAAGTATTCATTGATAGATCAAAATAGAATAATTTGTGCAACTTTTGTGTTGCATAAGTATATTAGAAGAAGTACAATTGGTGACCTAACTTTTAACATCATCGATCAAGATCCTGAATTTATACCTCCAGGTATATTTGAAAATGTTGAAGTTAACTCTATACAAGAAGGCATTAAAGAACCGAGAACTTGGGAGATGGCAACTATTTGTGATATATTGCCTCTAGTTTAATGGCAGTTAGACGTCGTTCTTAGATTATTATAAACTTTTTCTTTAAATGATGATGTTGACTTCTTTTGTTCTATCTAAATTCTTATAGGAATATTCAAAAAAAATATTAAGATATAATACTCATGTCTTTATAAATCTTTTTTTTAAAGTCATAACCTTATAAGTTATTTTACATATAAATAACTAATACTAAACAGTTAATTTTACAAAAAAATCTTTAAATAAACAATTGATATTATCCACTAGTCAAATTAACTATATTAATCCGCTGTCAGCTAACCACTGATAGAATCAGCTAACAGCTAATGCAATTCGTTGATTGCCAAACAGGGCCTTGCTCTTTCTAAAATCATTCTCTTCCTAGAGTTTATTATTTACGTAATTTACATTTTCTTATTTCAAACTTACTTGTTCTCTAATCTCCTTTTTAAATTTTTATTTTTTAGGCAATTAGACAAATATTTTCTTCTTGGTAAAGTTATAATTTCTATTATTTTGTATTTTATAACTTTTTATTTCACATATTTTATTTTTAGATATTCAACAAATTTCTTAGTTATTTTTTTAAATTTCTTCCTAAGTGTTAAACAATAATTTAAGATACTAATTTAAAACAAATTTGTCTTAAACTTTTCTTGTTTATTATATATGAGTCCAATAATAACCGTTCATTAAACTTTTAAAATTTCAATCTTTTTATTTCCGATTTGATCTTTGAAACATTAATAATTATTAATCTATTAGGTCATTGTCTTTTAAGATAATCTCAATAGTTTTAAGAATCCAACTTAAATTAGTCATTTCAATGTCATAGACATTATATTTATGCCTAGAAAATTTATATAAAATTTTCTTCATTAGATTATTTAATTATCATAATCTACTCAAATATTGGAATCAAATTATATCATGATTAAATATAGTTGATTTAATAATAAGCTTGGACTGGCGGTATGAATAATTCATAAGAGTTTAGATTCAAAATCAATTTTTAATACATCTTTGTTCATGTTTTATGATATCATAGTAGATCCTAGAATAAAATACATAAACTTATTTTGTTGTTTAAGAAATTTTTAAAAAATTCTAATCTTTAAAATTCTTTAAAAATACCTAGTTTTTAATTTTCTAAAAAATCCTTTCTATTAGACTTCAGTTAAAAAAATAGTAATAAAACACACATGGTATGAATACCATTTATGAACTAATAAAATATTATTAACATAATAACTCAATTCAACTCTTAAACTTGATTCAAACTAATTAAACTCGATCTAAATTAATGATTTACGATAATTATAATAAATTATTAGTTTGATTTGGGTTTAATGAGTTCGATTAGAGTTAAAGAGCTAAACTAAATCATCATATAAGAAGTATTTAATTGATCCATATGTAATGTTCATATTATATGTGTTTTATTGTTATTTTTTAAGTAAAGTCTAAGAGAAGGAATTTTTCTAGAAAATTGAAAACTGCAAGATTTTTTTTTGGAAATTTTAAAGATTAAGAAATTTTTTTAAAATTTCTCAAACTACAAGAAGTTCTATGTCTTTTACCCTAAACCTTATTGATCCTTATTTATCTTATGAACTTTGTCTTCCAAGAGTGAAAAATAGTTGGAATTTACTTTTGTAACGTCCTAGGTTCAAACTAATATAATAAAAAGTTCCAATTTAGGCTTAAGAGAACTACTAGCGTGAACACAACTAGTTAAAAAGTTGATTATGACAGGAGCCTCTCTATAATTAAAACAGTAGGAGTCTGTTATGCGACAGATTCTGTTTAAACGAAAGGAGCTTGTTAAACGATAGGAACCTGCTAAACAAAAAGTCTTGTTAAAAAACAATTTAAAACAGAAGGCACCTGTTAAAACTGAAATGAACCTCTTCTAAGTTGAAAATAGAAGGAGCCTGTTATAAAGTGAAGGAGCCTCTTGCTGAAATAAACACACACACAATATAATGCGGAAATTTAAAAGTTAAGAGAAAAGAGAGAAGGATGCAATCGATTTATACTGGTTCGGCTTACAACCCAAACCTACGTCCAGTCCTCAAGTATCCAACTTGAGTGTTTCATTAAAATCCCAAGTAGTAATTTGACGAGCCTTTTCAAACTCACGAGTACATATTTTCAAGGTTTTTCAACTTTCCAAACTAGTAGTATTTAGCTAGCCTCTACAAGCTCTTAAACAAAAATGAAGTTTGCTCTATATGAGCTACAATGATATGTCTCAAAAATATTTTCACTTTCTAATGCATAAGTGATTTTGTAATGATATCACTTTCAAGAATTGATGCTATGTATTTCAAAAGATTGAACGTCTCATTCCTTCTGTATGCGTGTTCTATGTCACAACTGCATTGGCTCTTCCTTAAATATACAATTCGTTTAACTATCCGTTTCTTCACTTGCATCCTTGGTCAACTTCATAAATGATAGGATCCTTTCGGATAAATAAGGTAAGCTCATAAAAAAGGTTCCTACAAGAAAGGAATTGTAGTTCTTATGATTTTATTTCCTTTTAAAAATTATAACGTTACCTATACAAGAAAATAAATCCAATTTGAATGAAGCATTTATCCTATGATTTTATTTCCTTTTGAGAATTAAACAGATAATAATATAAGGAAATAAATCCAGTTTGAATGAAGCATTTATCCTATGATTTTATTTCCTTTTGAGAATTAGACCATTAATAATATAAGGAAATAAATTCAATTTAAATTTTGAAATATTATATGGTCATCATCAAAATCATTAATATCAGGCCTTGGACTAACAATCTCCCCCTTTTTTATGATGACAAGCAATAATAGATATATTTTCAAAATTCAACGAATAATGAAGGATTTAGAAAAATACATTGTAGACTTTATAAGTTCTTACTGATTAGAAGGAGCCTTACCTTTCTTAGGAAAGAGCCCATCGTTAAGAAATCATAGATTTATCATGCTTACAAATCATGCAAGTAAAAGTCATGCAAGTATATCATACGTCTTTCAGCAAAATATATCGTCATCTTATTTCTCCCTCGTTGTCATTATCAAAAAGTAGAGGGAAAAGAATGAATCAGGCAAAAATAGCAACAAAGTTATCAAAGAGATATATAACATATCAGGCTCAAAATCAGGCAAGGCAAAAATATATCATTAACTCTTAACTCTGCCCCTTTGACATTATAAAAAAATATCTACTCTCCCCCTGCATTAAAGCTGAAAATTCTTCACAGAAAGATAGATTAGTAGCACCAAATATTATGTCATCAACATATATTTGTACTATAAGTAAATCATTCTTTTCTCTTAATAAACAAGGTTTTATCTACCTTTCCTCTTTTGAAGTTATTCTTAAGCAGAAGATTACTTACCTTTCATACCATGCTCGAGGAGCCTGCTTTAGACCATATAGGGCTTTAAATAACTTCATCACATAATCTGGATGATCTTCATTCTCAAAACCATCTTACCATTTTCATCATAGAAATCTTCAAATTTTCTTCCATGATCGCTCCAAATTGATGAAATGCAATACCTTTTTTCAATTTAAATTTTTCTGCAAAACTCCATCTTTTCTTTCAATGTGGATGAGATGTGATATTTCATCTGTCATGTGTCTCAAACACCCACTATCAACTATCTATTGATTTTCTCTTGTCTCCATTTTGAAGCATATCTGCATAAAGTATTATTTCATTTTAGGTACCCAAATTTTTTAGGTCCTTTTAGGTTAGCAATTTGACTTTTCGGTCTCTAAACATACATTTGAGATAATTTCCTCATTCTACGAAAGTTACAAAAATGACTAATATGACCAGGTCTACCACAGTAGAAACATAAAACAGATGAATGAGAATTGATATAATTTCTACTATGTATCAGGTTCATGTTATTTTGACTATAGCTACTGCTGGATTTGATAAAGAAATTCTTATAAGGCCTGATATTATTGTTTTCATTGTATCCTATTCCAGCCTTATCAAAAATGCTTTTACCGCTACCAAACAATGCATCAAGGATGTTCCTTCCATCAACGAAATTTGCTAGATCTTTTTTTAGAGATAAGATCTTTCCAGCATTTTTCCCTTTCTCAAGTTCTAAGGTGGCGACTTTTTCTTCTAACTGTCTCACCTTTTTAGAATCATTTTTTAGCAACGTATTTTCCAACTAAGCCACTGTTTCTTCCAGAACTTTATTTTTAGAGACTTTTTGCTTATAAGCATCCTCAAGAGACATATTCTTGGTCGCTAAATTCTCATTCGTAGATTCCAATGATTTTATCATACTCTTCAGAGATGCATCATTGCTCTTGAACTTCTCAACTTCTTTGAAATACTTCACTGTCAAGCTTTCGTGTTGATCATACAGTTCATGATATGCATTTTTTAATTTATCAACTTCAATATTAGAGTCAGAATAATATACCTCATCATCTCCTGATTTAGTTATAAGACAAACATTACTGACTTATTCAGGCTCTTCTTCTTCAAAGCTTTCAAAATCCTCATCTCACCAGGTTGTTTTTAGTGCCATTATTTTTCTGTAGGAGGATCCTTCTTCTCGTCTAAGCTCGGTTTCATGGATCATCAAGTTTCCTCTTAACCATTCGAGTGAGATAGTATTGAGATCCTTTGCAGTTTCTATAGCTGTTACTTTAGGTTTCCATTCCTTTGGTAGTGACCTTAGTCTTTATTACGAGCTCGTCATTAGGATATATCTTTCCCAATTTCTTTAAGGTCGTGATGATGTTGTTGAAACGTCCGAAGAATTCGTTTATGGTTTCTCCCTGTTTCATGCCAATAGTTTCATATTGATGTACTAAAAGACTTATTATATGTTTCTTTACCTCATTTGTTTCTTCAAAGGCAACTTGCATTTTATCCTACGTTTCCTTTGTTGTAGAGTAGTAGGATATCTTTTCATATTCTTTTAGAGATAGTGCACAGATCAAATGATGTTTTGCTTGACCATTAGCTATGCATTTTTTCTGACAACATCAGATCAAACCACACTTCTACGTTATCGGTAGCGGGAAGTGTAGCTCCGACTTTGATGGCTTGCCATACTTTAATATCTACATATTGAAGATAGATGGTCATTCTCTCTTTCCAGTATGAATAGTTGTTTCCATTGAAGTCAAGAGACTTTGAGATGGATTGTCTGTCAAGGCTTCTTAAGTTGTTTGCCATGATCTATCACATGCTGTAAAACATAATACATGTGAAATCTCGCTCTAATACCAAATGATAAAGCAAACACATGCAATAGGAGAGTGAATTGTGTGTGACTTAAAAAATTTGGCAAGTTACTTTTAGCTCAAAAGGAAATGACAGGAGCCTGTCTATAATTAAAACACTAGGAGCCTGTTGTGCGATAGGATCCTGTTTAAATGAAAGGAGCCTGTTAAACGATAAAACCTTTTAAACGATAGGAGCTTGCTAAAGGAAAAGTCCTGTTAAAAAACAATTTAAAATAGAAGGCGTATGTTAAAACTAAAGTGAACCTCTTCCAAGTTGAAAACAGAAGGAGCCTGTTATAGAGTGAAGGAGTCACTTGCTAAAATAAATACACACACACAATATAATGCAAAATTTTAAAAGTTAAGAGAAGAGAGAGAAGGACGCAATCGATTTATACTGGTTCGGTTTACAACCCAAGCCTACGTCCAGTCCTCAAGTATCCAACTTGAGTGTTTAACTAAAATCCCAAGTAGTAATTTGACGAGCCTCTTCAAGCTCACGAGTACATATTTTTCAAGGTTTTTCAACCTTCCAAACTAGTAGTATTTAGTTAGCCTCCATAAGCTCTCAAAAAAATGAAATTTAATCGATATGATCTACAATGATATCTCTAAAAAAATATTTTCACTTTCTAACGCACAAGATATTTTGTAATGATATCACTTTCAAGAATTGATTTTGTACCGTCTCGTTCCTTTTGTATGCGTGTTTTATGTCACAACTGCATTGGCTCTTCCTTAAATATACATTTCCTTTAACTAGTTGTTTCTTCACTTACATCTTTAGTCAACTTCATAAATGGTAGGATCCTTTCTGATAAATAAGGTAAGCTCATAAAGAAGGTTCCTGTAAGAAAAGAATTGTATTTCTTATGATTTTATTTACTTTTGAAAATTATAACGTTACCTATATAAGGAAATAAATCCAATTTGAATGAAGCATTTATCCTATGATTTTATTTCCTTTTGAGAATTAGACCGTTAATAATATAAAGAAATAAATCCAATTTGAATTTTAAAATATTATATGGTCATCATCAAAATCATTAATAACAGACCTTGAGCTAACACTTATCTCCCATGTGAGATGTTATAAATTCCTCTCTTTTAGATCCTTAATATCCTCATCAAAGTATAATTCGTAATCCAAAATCTTCCCTCCTCTTTTGAGTTGAACTAGACTAGAAGCTTACTCTGACTTGTCATTCCTCATAACCCTACTGATGGCGCCACTCATCGTTTTTATTATCTTGACCTATTATTGTTTTAGTAGAGGTTTTACTTTGATATCATTTGTAATATTGTAAGTCTAAATTGATCCAACAATAACTCTAATTTTGACTTAAAAGAACAATATACGAAAAAATAGTTAGCTAAAATAATTAATGGACTTATAAAATCTTCCACCTTTCTTCTCCTTTTGATATGAGATGTCATACTCACCTCCTATGTGAGATGTCAGGACTTTCATTAAAAACTAATTGAATACTAAAAACAAAATATGGTTTCCAATAGTTTTTCTACTCAAGTGCCTCCAATTTTTAATTTCAAAAACTTTCTTGTTTGGGCAATAAAAGTGAAACCTTACCTTTGAACCTTTAATCTAGAGGTGTGACAGAAGTAGAGATGAGGTAGTATAAATTCCTAATAATCCAACTATTAACCATTTCAAGATGCATAATGAAAAGAAGTCAAAGCAATTAAAGGAACTCTTAAATATATATGCTTATGTGTATGACACAATTTTCTTTAAGAATCATGACATGTAATACTAAAAAAGAAGTATAGAACAAGATAAAGGAGTTTAAAGGTAACAATAAAACTAAGCAAATTCAAGTCCTTATCCTTTAGAGAGAATTTACTACCTTCATAAACATGCTGATAAAAGTAGTAAATATGGTTAGGCTATTAAGAAAAAATTATGACTTCATAGTGGTCAACAAAGTTCTAATAAGTGTGTTTGAGAATTTAAGTCTAAATCATCATCTTTAGGACTGAAATAATAAGTGAAAGTTTTCCTTGTCATAATTAGCTAATTTGAATAAAAACAAAATTTAAGGCATGATGTTGCATGAAATATAGCTTTCTTAATGAAGCCCAAGGATGCAAAGACAAAGTTCAGTGGAGGCAAGTAATTTAGTGGAAGAAAAGGATAAGTGAAACAAGAAAGTTATGTTTTTGTAAGTAGTAAAAAAAAAAAGCGAGTTCTCACCTTGTCCATATTGCAAAAAGAGGAGTTGCACTAAAAACTACTACTAGTTGAGGCCTAATGCGAAATGTAGGATTTATAATCAACTAGGACATGTTAAGAGTTGCAAAAGTAAAGATAAAGAGTAGCCAAAAAGCATAAAGCAAAACTAGTTAAGGTAGAAGCATAATTTGATAAGAAGTTTTTTATTGCAATTGCAAATTTAGTCACTATAATTTATGCTTACAATTGACTCCTTGATAATGTGTGTCCACATCACATAACAAACAACGATAAAGTTAGGTTTCTTTTTCAATTTGGAAGTCAAAACCTTGTTAGAGTTCAAGAAGTTTAAAATCTTAGTATAAAAGTAGATTGACTATTCAATTATATCTTTATAACATACAATTTTACTGAAATAAGGAATTCAAGAAGTTTTTGGAACATTAAAGAAGCAAACAACAACTTATTGTTCGTTTTAATCATTAGTAGAATAAGGTCAGTGAGACAGGTGAAAATGGCATATTGCTTGATGTTTGAGAAAAACATTCCCAAGTATTTTTAGACTGAATTAGTACATATTTCACTTTATTTATTAAACATGATTTCAATAAAAGCTTCAGGAGGAAAGACAATATATGAAACTTGATTTAATAGTAAACTTCACTTGAACACCTCAAAGTAGTTAGTTAGTTGCATATGTTATTTACACATTCCAAATGCAAAAAGAGGCAAGTTAAACATGAAAGATGAGATGGGAGAGTTCATGGATACAACACTACAAGCAAACTTACAAATTTTATAGCTTAAAGGCTAGAAAAATAATAACTAATAGAAGTATGGTATTCAATGAAAACAGTAGCTTGAATTAGGAAAACAACAATATAGATGTTGTAATCAATTGAAAAGCTATAGATAATAAATGCACAAAAAGATTAATTCATGTAAGCTATTATTTCAATACTCAATACTAAATTCTAAATTCCAAAACTTTAAAATCTCAATTTTATTTTAAAAATATAATTATATTTTTAAAAATTCAATACTTTGAAAATTAAAGCAAAGTAAGATTGTCTATTCCAATTTATTTTTAAGATAAAGAATAAATTAAGACACGTATTTAATTAAAATAATTAGGCTACGAAGAACATTAAATTCTTAAAGTTTTAAGATTCTCTTATTTTGACGTTAAAAACTAGATCTAAAAGAATAAGAATTGTGAATTGTACTTAACTGATGTACTTAATAATCATCTTATTCATAGCATTTAAGTTAATTCAATAAGATAGAAAATTTTATGAAAATATGAGCTAGTTCGAATGTAAATTACAATCTCTAAGCTAGTTAATTAATTAGTAAAGTCTACAATCATATAATTATAAAGATGAGCGAATAGTTGATTGAATAAATAGGAAAACATAATTGTATGTAATTCTATAATGCTAAAAAACCGACTTTGAATCAACCAATTTACTTAATGAACTCTAGTAGACATAAAGTTTATTAAATTATATACAATGTATTAAAAAATTATATTTTGTGAAACGATAAATATCTTAGTAGGAAGTAATTTAACAATTACACGTTTCTTGTTAAGAAATATCTCATCATTTCAATTAAGAAAGTTAAACACAATTATCAATCACACGATTTTAAATTAAAAAGTATATCGCATATGAACTGACAAGGCGGAAAGTAATCTATAACTTTCAATTGAACATATATCATGCCCCTTGCCATCAAAGTGACGTTTATGTTCACAAAATTCATAGAATATTCAAAAAAAATGCTCCACGTGTCAATTTGATATTGTAATTTGACTTACAGGATTACAATGATCTTTACTTCCTAATTTTTCAACCCATATTATACGGTAAAATTTACTTTTTTATTATCAAAAGATTATAGTTTTAAGTTCCAGAAATAGTTTTTTTTGAAATATAAAATAAAAGTTGTGTAAAATTGATGTTCCTTTTTCACCCTTGTAAAGGTAATTTTATATTTTGTTACTCATTTTATGTCAAGAATTTTGTTAATATTCTTAATAAAATTATATGTGATAGAGTTACCTTCATATTTGGGTTAAAAATAAGAATTTCTAATCCTAAATTTTGAGCCATATTAAACTATATATTCACGAAAAGGCATAACTTTAAGGGTCGGCTCCGTACAGTAGGTGTACATGATCGAGGGTCTAATCAAACATGCTATACGATTGCAATAAGATTGTAGGAATGGGATTTTCCATTCAAGAGTCCAATTTTCTTTGGTTTTTCGACTTTTTGTTGTGCTGATGTTTTGTCCTAATACAGAACTAAAGTTGCATTGGACGGTGACCTAAAGAAAAGCGTAGATTTATTGGGGGATTCTTAGAAAAGGATTTGACATAACAACATGCAAATCCCAATTTGTTTTCTGCTTTCGAAACTGACAAATTGGTTCAAACGTCGTTTTCATTAAAGAGGCTTTTAATTGAAGCAAAGACCAAATCAAAATTTATGGTTCCAAAAGGCTTTTAGGATCTACGGCTATATATTTAAATGTATGGAACGTAAAAGAGATTTGAATATTTAATTTTCTTAACATATTCCTTTTAGATTATTTACCTATTAAATTAACTATAAAATTCAGTTTTCATTTAATCACATTATTGAAATTTTATTATTGGTATATTTGAGGAAATAACAAACTTTATAAAAATTCTTTAGACAATTAATCTTTAATTTTATTATGATAATAAAAAATTCGTAATTTTAATTATATATGTATCAATTTGAAATAATATGATAAAGAATCCTGTTAATGTACATTTATGATAATTGATGTTAATTTAAATTATTTAAATTCTAAAATAAATATTTAATCCATAATTTTTTAATATTTCATATGAAATAATGGGAAATGCCTTTTTAATACCTAATGCACGTTTTAGCATATAAAAGAGAAGAATTATGTATTTTAATAACGCATAATGAATTGTAGTACATTTTTAAAAATTTTGTATACCATTGGGGAAAAAGATCCCTTTTGCATGTATAAAAAGGAAGATATCCTTTATATTTTGATAAGAAAAATTTAAATATGATCTCATTTATATATTAATCGAACTTTTAAGATCAACTTGCGATTGAGAATATAATCTTATACCTTCTAAATTACGTTAACCTAATCCTACAATTGGCATGCAATTAGAAAAGTACTTCTATTAAATTTCAAGTAGAAATATTATAAAAGAAACTTAATTAAAAATTAGCAATTAATAGTTACAAATGAAAAATCTACAACTTTGATTACAATAAACAAACTAATTAAGTTTCTTAATTCATATCAAATTAAGAAAAAAAGATCAGTTTAATTCTTAATTTGACTTTTAAGTGTTGTATATGATTCAAAAGAAAATTCTTGTAGATTTCTCACTTAATAGATAAAAGCTTTTCCAATTATCCTCAATATATATTGCTTATATAGTAAGAATTTTTGTGAATGGAAAGTTATAGTTTCGAATTACGAAAACAACTTCTCTGTAAATTACAAAGGAAAGACTGCGTATAATTGATAGCTCTCCTCTAATTCTTGCAAAACGAAGAGTCTTATACGCTGGAGTAACCCTTTTTATTAAAATTTATATAATTTTTATTTATTAATTTTTTATCGTACCATAACCTACTATTTTGAGTTATCAAGTTCTTTGTAACATCACTATTTTCACGTTTTTTATAATTAAAATTTGTTAATGGTGTATACATAATTTGATGAAATGATATAATAGAATCTTATGTAAAGAACCTATTTGTCTGTTTCATACTACATGGTTTATTTGACAAAATCTGTAAGGAACATTTGGAAATGCCATCTTGTAACAGGGATACAGCTATTGACCATATTTTTGTTGTTTTCTAGTGATTTGTCTAAGTATTTTTATAGTTTTTGAATGCAAATTTAAAATTTTATTAAGTAGAGTGTATTATTATTATTTATATTTATACGTATATTCAATCACTTCATATGCAAACTATAGCTAATATTTCCCTATTCTTTTATTCTTTCATACAATGAACTATTATGTTTCATTAATATCTTTTCATATTAAATATCCACTACATATTCTTTTCAAAATATAATCGCTTACCGGTGTGCTTTGATTGTAAAAAGCACGTATAAGAAACATAACTAGTGTGTCATGCATGATATATCATGCTCTTGATCTTAAAACAAAATGATTATGAAGAGATTACGCAAAATAAATGCAGAATATTATCAAAAGTCAGTAACATGACTCATATGTGAGATATTTATTAATTGAGATGCACTAGCACGTAAAATCACCTTGTTAATTATAACCACCTCAATAAGAAATGAAAGATCTCATATATATATATATACAAGGTAAAAAAGTTCTCTTTCCTTCATCCTTCGAGTTGTAAATTGATTTAAACAAGAAAACATGATCAGATGTGTTGCCCATTTCAAATATGAAGACGATATTTCTTATGAATTAAAAAAAAAGAAAGATTGATAAAAAGAGGTCATGGAACTGCATAAGAAATTTGAAATTCCTACTTTCTATGGTGTAACACATAAACCCCTTTTCAGATGGTGATTCTATTAGTTTGTATCTTATAACAAATTTATTGGATATATATTTGCAACATAATTAATTAATTATATTTTTATCTTATATATGTTTATTTAATTAACTAACTTGTAAAATAAAGTTCATGAGAAAAATAAATTTTATAAATAAAATTATGATGATACCTTAATTATAATATTTCATATTACATTTAGGTATTATCTTTAAATTGTTTTTATTCATTTCTCTATTAAACTAAACTTTAACAAATCATAAATGTTATATTTCTTCTTTATGAAGTAGATATATCACATAGATTAAAGTATAAAAATACTTAAAACAAATATGTTGTTACTTGTTATAAAAATTTCACTAACATGACTGATATGAGAATTTCATATGAAATATTATTTGTGTTTATGAATATACAGGTTATGATCATTGTATACGTAATCATTTAACTTGAGATCTCTAAGCTATCTCACATTGTGATTGTTATATTTTAATACTACTTATGACATATATTAGTTAATGATAGCTCGATTGGTAGTTATTGAAGACAACATAAACTATATAGATATTGTTGAGTGATAATATAAAATTTATGACCCTAAAGTAATTAATGAGAATTTTTTATTTTTCTCAGTTAGTATTAATTTGAAAATTTTTTGGCTAAGGTCGAATAACAATTTGAAAATAGTTTTCAAATGTCATTAAAAGAATAAATTACTAATGCTCAAGGACTAATATAATTAAATTCAAAAAGAGTATACTGTGATTTCACACTCTATACTTGATTATAATATTGTATGATAAAATGATTAAATTATATAAAAAATTTATGCACAAAAATTTTGATCAAATGACATTCATAATATTTGAGTGGTAATAATACATTGCTAAATGATAATATTATTGTTTAATTAGAAACTAAAAAGAATTTTAATTTATATTTAAGATTATAATTTATATCCATTGTATTTATGAATTTAATAGATTACGCACTAATAGCCATTGAAAAGAGAAATGGCAAGTTATCCAAGTTTGATTTAATTGTAAAGTTTACAAAACTTTATAGTTAAATATAAAATGCTTGATACATAATGACTAATATTGAATTTATTGAGACGTAATTAGCATTTAACTACAATTAATTATAATACTAATTATAGTTTTGTTGAAATTGTGATTATAATTCAACTAAATTACTAAAATGTTCAAACATTATTATAAATTGTGAACATGTTATACAGCAGTTAACACTCAAAACATACACCTTTTTACATCATTCCTAACTTGTTCATATAAGTACTATTAGAAGTTGCACATTTGTATAATTAAAGTAGTTTGCAATAATTTATTTAGAAATTGGTTTTGTGAGAGAGTTGTCCAAAGGAAAATTAAATTTTATAATAAGATATGATTTATGGTTTATTATATTTATAATTTTATTATAAAATAAAGAGATTTTAATTTTTTAAAAATTATAAAAATGATTATTTTCTTCTAATGAAATCACATCCTAATTATCTTCCAGGGATGAGGTAAAATTAACATAATTTGCAAAACCTTCACTAAAAGAATATAGAAGGTTGCTGCCCGACTTAGAATCTTCTTTCATAGATCACAGATGTGGATGATTCGGATACCTATGCTAAAAAAAGAAAAGGAAGAAAAGTTTATTTCTTCAAATCTCGATCCACAATATTTAATAAAATCTTCGGAATCTGATTTTTAAATCCTCAAAATCAATATACGATCCATGTACCTTTAAAGCTGATGCTTAAGGAAAACCCCTACGCACGAGCTTATACGAGATGAGTCTACAGTTCACGTAGAGCTTTTTTTAAGGAAGCAAATCTTGAGGAAGATAAGAGGCATATCGATTGTCAGTACTGTACAACTGTTTACGTGGTATTGGCCTTTATAAAATATGTGGACGATATAAAAGAAGCAGAATGATAAGCTGTTGTATGATTGATTCGTTACGAGTAAGATCCACCGAATAATGCACAAGAGAATTATCAATCCATGGCCATCAAAAGAGAACAAGAACTGCCGACACAGTACACAGGCTATTGATTAAAGAGCAAGACTAATATATACGTCCTAGTCCCGAAAGACCGACGTCATCTTTATAACATAATGCTTTGTTAAAACTACCATTATTCCAATAAGTTTTTAATAAATTAGCAAACCATTTAATCACTAATTCAATATTAATACAATTCTGATAGATTTAGAAGATTCATAAACAGAAAATCAAGTTCTAAAATGTCCTTTTTTATTTTTATTTTACTGAAAGTCTAAAATCAAAGACATTAATGAAAAGTGTAATTACACCGTATATAAGAAGAACTTAATCGATACTTCTCTCAAGGAGAAACAGAAAAGAAGAAGAAGAAGATATGGATGCCTACTTATCATGAGCATATTTTTTAAAACATTCCAAAAGGCAATGATTTTTATCCAAGCTATTATTATTAGGAAAAAGAAGAAATTCACAATGGTGACATTAAAATGAATAAGAGAATGAAGAGAGAGCTCAATAATGAGAGAAATAATTTTGGTGGGGAAAAGATACAGAGCACACGGTTTGCTGCACAAAAGCAGGAAAAAACAAAAGAGAGGGCCTCGTGCAACAAAGTTCACAACTTTAATGAAGTAACGGGTTTAAATTATTTTTCACTGTTTATCAACGGAAGCACGGATCGTGACGTGAACTAGTAACAATCAAAGGTCATATTCCTAGTTGGCACTCGTGCGTCTCTGTATGGGGATAAACATTCTTCTCGCTGTCCATGACCCCTTTCTCTTTCTCTAACTAAATAATTTAACTCAAAAAGCATTAATATTGTCTTAATATTGGCGTGCACGTGTATTGCTTTTCTTCTTCTTTTTTTTTTTTGGCTTCTTCCTGCATATTGTATATTATCAATCACAGGAGGGCTTCCTTCCCAGTTTGAGTATAATGTACTGCTCGAAGTAAAAATTTGAGAAATTAAAATTGTTTATCAAGCATAAGCTAAAGTCTTGATGTTCTAAACTCAAATCTCTAGTACGGGTCAGTGGACCAAGAGCCTAAATTCAATTAATAGTTTCAAATTTTAGATATGTAGTTAACAATTTATAATATAAATATAAATTATAAATTATATTTTCTTTATTTTTTGAATAGAGAAATTAAAAATATTTTATTTAATTTTTAATTAATTATAATCTATGTGACTGCTGATATAAAATGATAATTGATTATGTTAATAGTAGAGAAAACGATAAATTCTACATAATAAATTAAAATTTAAGCATTAAATTGATATAATTTATAATTATGAATAATAATATAAATCAATAAAGTTTAAATTTTTAAATATAATTTATACTATATAATAATATGATAATATGTAATGACTAGAGTTTGTATTGATTTAACGAACGAAGTCAGAAATATGGTGAGAAGGGTATAGTTGAGTTTTAATTAATAGCCATTAAATAAAGTCTTATAAATCACTCTCATCATCTATAGTACCCCAAAATAAAACATTACTAATATATCCGTAGGTTGGAAGAGAAGAAATTAAGAAAGGTAGTAATCAATTTTGTTATAATGAATGGGAATAGATGGAAAATCAATTCCCGATAGGGTAGAAATCCATGCTTTAATTCTAGTATCTGATTTGTTCCTTTACACGCTTGAATTCACGCTCATTTGTCGTTGCATGTGATCAATCTATAATTCATTGTTGGGGTGATGGCATAGTTTTATGAACTATCTCAATCCAGCAGGGTCAGCCCATTTTTCCAGTTTCGGTAGCTATCCAAGTTCTATCACCAAAGCATATGGTCAGAAATTTGGTTACTTGTCAAGCCACAGCATCTAGTAACTCTTATCACCTATAGTA
>JAOQMM010000008.1:10504804-10516174 GCA_027563515.1 Erythroxylum platyclados | reverse complement strand
ATTTTATTTATAAATAAGAGATTTATTCTTATAGAGAAAACATATATAAATTTAATGTTGGATATTTTTGTCCTTTCTCATAGGATTGGACAACATTTAATTGCATTTTTAGTTTTTAACTAAATTATCGGTTAAGTTACATAATTTGATCCATATAAAGATAATAAAGTGGCCCAATAAATGATCTCAATTAATGGGTCGAAATTCAGGTGAAAAATAGATTCCGATCAGTGTAGACCGGGTCTATATCGGGCCTGTGATGGGGAAGCCCGATATGGAAGCTATATATATAAGTTAAGGTCTCATGTAGTTGCTCATATCAATCATAAGCATAAGGATTCTTTGACTTATTAGGAGTGCTTACGTTTTGAGAAAACTGTAGAAAGACGTTAACCACGTTCCAGTGACCAGTTCCCATGAAAACGACGGTGCATTCGCATTTGTTTCGCCTTCGGAAAGTTCGTTTGAAGTTCAGAAACTAAAATTAAGGTATTTTCTGCATTTCTTCGTTTATTGCTCTTTCACGTTTGATCCAAGATACGTAACTAAGGACTCGTTAAATGTTACATTTATTTGTCTTTAAGATTGAATCACTTAAATCTCTTGCTTCTCCATTTACGTATGTACACATTTATTTGTCTTTAAGGTTGAATCAGATTATTTTATTTTATATTTTAACACCTGCAATTTTTTTTGGGTATAAAAGTATAGTTTACCGGGATGCAAATGTTGATAAAAGAGAATGTTTTTAACAAGCTTTTTCACCATTTATTTTTCTTCTTATTGGTGTTTACAAGTACGTACTTGGAATGGAAAAGGCAGGCTATAACTTAGTATGCTCTGTAAACGATTAATAAGGATGCTTAATGTCATGTTACGTAAATTTCCCTACTGATTCCAATCTGACGAGCTATAGCGGTAAGCTTCGATGGAAGTCATTGTTTCGGTTTTAAAGGTTTTTGACCCCATATAACAAGTAGCTCGCAACAAAGATTGAAGCACATGCAATCGTGTAGTTCCTTTTTAGCCCTATGCATAAACTAGGGTCGGTGTCCAATTTTGTTTATGTTACATCAATTTTTTCTTGGGTTTTCCATATGACAAATGAAACAAAATTTTGCAAAGGAACAAAGAGAACTATACCATTTCATGTGCTTAAATATATGACCCCCCAAAAGTTTGTCATTTAAGAACTAATAAAAGAACCATACCATTTCATGTGCTTTGATATGTCACCTCCATTAGTTTGTCATTTAAGAGAAGCGTCAAACTTGATGCAACTGGCATATGGTGTGGAGGATGTAACCAAGTTTGGCCAGTTGCATGCCAATTGCCGAAGTTAATGAGAGTTTTACTTGCAAAGGAGAAAAGTAGCCGCTAATCTCATCAGGTTCTAGTTTTTGTTAACATGACAGTATGAGTAAAGGATGATAAGTTGCAAATTTTGTTGAGGTACATAATCTACAATGCAATATAAAACAGAGAAAAGTGGAACAAGCTAGCTGTCTTGCTAATATGTCTTTGAGAGCTTTAGTGGCATTGAAAGATAAACCTAACTATAGAAGCTTCAATTTCCTTAAAACTGCATCATATATCAACCAAACCCAAGATAAGCATCGTGCTACAAAAGAGAGAAAAATAATAAAGAGGAAAATTGAAGATTATTTTAAGGCCAAGAGCTGGTTATGAACACAAGCATTCATACATTATAGACACATTCAAGAATGACTTAGGCCCGAAGTGTGTGCTTCCAACCAACATTTTGCAAAAAGATTCTCAGCTTTTAGTTGGCTCCACTTTTTCAATAAGTTATCAAAAGAAGAAGAAAAAAAGGAAATAGAAACCAACCCCACAAATATATAGTCCCCAAGGCAACCCCCATGTGTTAAGGTCCCCATAAGAATTTGTAGTGGTGCTGGAAGTGCTTGTCTTTGCTGTTGGTGTTTCTATCATCAATCTTTGGTTAGCTAGTTTGTTTAAAAATTAAGCTTTCGATCCAGTTAGGCCAGCATTAGGTAGAGAAGCAGATGATTATTGTAATAGAGTGTGAAGAGGGAGGGTAGCAAAAACAAAAGGCCATGTGAAGTGAGGATAAAAATCTAAGGGGTATTGTATTGTATTGTGGTGGTAGGACTTTGAAGGCTTTTGGTGAAAGAAACAAGAAAGGAAATGATGCCCACGAGGACCCCTGCACCAATGTGCATGTTACCCCCTCGTGGGCATATCGTGATCGTCCTTGGTACGATTGACGACACTTGACAAGTACCAAACAGTTGGTGAGCCCCAGACCCAGACCTTAACCTCACCCTATTTCTTTTCCGTACCAGTAAACTCAATATTTCGTTTTAAAATTTAAATCAGAAAAGTTAGTCGGCTTGTTATACATGACATTTTCTATAATTTAAATTTAGAATGTATATAAATTTTGTTTTACTAATTTTGAAACTAAAATTCCTTTTCCTGTTAAACAAATATTATTTCGTAAAACTATATATGATGAATAATTTTAATAAAAAAGAAACAATAGGTGATAACGACAATGTTTTTGTCACCTGTTAGATGTTTGTAACAGGTACTCAGTCTCTCAGGGGTGGCTGTAGTTTAGTGGTGAGAATTCTACGTTGTGGCCGTAGAGACCTGGGCTCGAATCCCAGCAGCCACAAAATTAATTTTTATTCACCCTTACATTTGAAGAAACCAATGCTCAAAGATGAAACGAAGGGGAATTTTCTTTGTTCTTTTACTTTCCAAAAAATGATGTGAATTGAATTCTGATGCCTAGGAAGAAGTTTAACTTTGTTTGAACTCCATAACCATTACACTTTACAGCTTCCTCAACAATTTATAAGCAATTCATCCTGGGTTTCAATTAGGAGGCCCGAACTTGAACTGTTACGAATAAAGAATGAGGGAAATGCCAAGTGGAGTAAACGACACTTCTTTACCTTCTTTCCTTTCAACAAAGGTCACTTAAGAAGTAACTATTATGTTAAATGTTGATAGTCTTTATTATATACATGCTTGCCTTCTTGCTGCAGAATTACTGGGAAGAAATGAACATACTAACCACAAATCCTTGCACCAAGGACTCTGATTTTCAATGGTAATACAAGTTGATCACCGCCATCTAATCCTGTAAATCTAATATGTTCTTTAATACAATTAAGCTATCCAAATGCGATAGCGACAGCATGGATGTGGGAAGGCCAATGCCATTTTCCTGTTTAACAGACATTCTCATTCTAGTCCGTAGTTGTACCAATCAAGTGACATGATCACGTAGTCAATCGGAAAAGAGACAAGTGCAATAAACTATGATTCATAAGTTTCCCTACAAATCTTTTGTTATCTACTGCATTCCGATAACATGAAGCCCATTCAATCTGGTGGAGTTAAGCAACATCGATGCATGTTCCTAGAGAAAAAGTAGCATTAGGTTAATCATTCAGATCTGATATCGGAGAAAATACACTAATTAGCAATCGCAATTAAGCATATTTATTGTTATCTTAAGATTGCATCCATGTGTTTGATACCTCCTAAGTCTACCCACTCACATGCTCCTCACCAACATAAATATGGATGAATCATGAGCTGCATTTAGCAAAAACTAATATGTTTCCTCAGCCTCAGCATACACACACACACACACACATATATACATATATATATATATATGTACAACACAAAGTTACAAACACTTGGGACTATGTTGACTACTTATTTGTCTTTTTAACCCTCTCATCAATTCAATGGGATTATACTAAACTCGAGGCTAGTTTAATGCATCACATGGATCGATGCTTTTACTTGATAATTGTTATATGGCCCCGAAAGTACTGTAATGTATTATGAATCCTAAGATTGCTTCATATTGTGGTTAGAACATAATCGATCCTATTTCTGACGTGGACAGAAGGTTTTAGACCAAAGTCCAAATTCTGCTTGGTTGGTTCTGATATTTCCTTAGCGTGTCCAATTTAAAAGTTTTAGAACTGGGGCATCACTTGTTCTTTGTGGGCTTTGACCTAATATGGTGAGAGCAAGGCCACGGCCATAACTTCTCGTTGCCTAAGCCTGTTCCTATGGTCGCCTGAAGCAGAAGTTCTATGCTGCGGTGTTGGCCACCAAATTAGTCAATTTGGAATTTTTAATCTAAATATTGTTGGAGAAAATAACAGAAGAAAGAAGTAAAGATATTTGATGCTGCAGATCAACTTGCGTTTATTAACTGAGAACGAGAGCTTTTAAATACGCAGTACATTAAAGATATTTGAAGCAGACTTGACTAAAAACTCTCAGCTACTCTAACGTGAAAACCTCAACTACTCTAACGTAAAAATCTCAACAATATCTCTACATTATCTATTACTTAACTAACTAGAGAAAAATAAGGAGTTTGAATGAACTTGTACTTCTAACACTCCCCCTTCATTCAAACTTGGATATTGCCACTTGAGAGCAAAATTCTTCATGTATTGCTTGTGGCAGACTCTTTGAGAAAATATCAGCAAGTTGCTCCTCTGACTTACAACTTATCTGTCCAACTTCTTCTTTTTCTATCAATTCTCTTATAAAATGATGCTTAATCTCAATGTGTTTCGTCCTGTTATGGTTAACTGGATTTTTTGCAAGCGTTACAACTGATTTGCTATCACAGAAAATATCAGTTGTAGTTTCTTGCTCTTGTCCAAGATCACTCAACAATCTCCTCAGCTATATTGCTTGACAGGCTGTAGCCGAGGCAGTGACATATTCTGCCTCAGTAGTTGAAAGTGCCATTGTAGCCTTTTTTTAGAACTCCATGAAATCGCAGTTGATCCGAGAACAAAGCAACTTCTTGATGTGCTTTTCCTGTCTTCTATTGATCCGGCCCAATCATTGTCACTATAACCTTTTAAGTGAAAATCTTTTACTTATCAAAATCATAAACCATATTCAGTTGAGCCTGCTAGATAGCACAACACCCTTTTTGCTGCTCCAAAATAGTGCTTGCTTGGTTTGTGCTTGAAACGTGAAGGTAATCTCACCGAGAAACTTATATTAGGACTGGAGTTCGTTAAGTAGATGAATCGACCTATCAAGCTTCTGTACAAGCTTGCATCAAACATTCCTTTGTCATCAACTAAACTCAGCTTCTCATTGAGGTTCATTGGAGTAATTGCCATTTTGCATCCTAGCATGTTGAAGCTCTTCAAAGTATCTTCTGTATACTTTCTTTGGGACATAAAAATCCCTACATCAGTTTACTTGATTTCTAACCCCAAAAAATAACTTAATTCTCCCAGATCAGTCATATCGAACATCCCCATCATGGATTCTTTAAACTCAGATATGAGACTTAAAGAAGAACCACTATATATCATGACATCAATGTAAATACGTACAATAACAAGATCAGCCGTATCTTGTTGCTTTAAATACAATGTTGGTTTGTGCTTACTTCTTTTGAACCCGTTTTTGCGTAGAAAACCATCAATCTTGTTGTACCATACGCGAGGCATTTGTTTTAATCCATAAAGAGCTTTTCTTAACCAAAATACCTTGTGTTCTTCATTTGGGATTTCGAAACCAAAGGATGATTAACGTAGACCTCTTATTGCAGATCACCATTCAACAAAGTCGATTTGAAGTCGAATTGGAATACTTTACATCATTTTTGCGCAGTAAGTTCTAATATTATTCGAACAGTTTCAAAACTGGCAACATACGAGAAGGTTTTCTCATAGTTTATTCCTTGTTGCTGTGTGTAACCTCTCACAGCCAATCTTGCTTTATGTTTCTGTAGGCTACCATCTGACATAAACTTAGTTTTGAATATCCACTTTAAACTAATTGCATTTTTACCTTCTGGCAAGTCGGTCAATTCCCATATTTGATTTTTCCCGATGGCCTGCAGTTCTTCTTCCATTGATATCTGCCATTCCTTCTTTTCCATTGCTTCGTCCACTGTGATCGGGAACTCCAGCAAATAAAAACAACGATGATGCCTCCTTTCCTTCAATTTTGAATCAATATCGAGGAATTCTACCATGCTCACTTCTACGTGGTTGAGCTGACTTTATTGGAATTAATTCATCAGGAGGAGACTCTTCAAATGAAGAAGTCAAGTTTGACGATAAACTTGTCCTTGCGGGTATCAAGTTCTACGAGTTACCAAGAGTAGAAGTTGCTACATCTCCTATTTTTTCATCATTTTCTTCCAACTCGACTTGAGGATTTGACTGCTTTGCTGCTTCCTCCATTTCCAGCTACTTTGTTCATCGAATATCACATTTTTATTCACTGTAAACTTTTTGAGGATCTTACACTCTATAAGCTTTAGACTAAGCACAATAACTAATGAATATATGTTTCTTTAACTTCTCTTCCTATTTATGTCTACTAGTGTGCAACACATAGCGAATACATCCAAAGATATGAAGATGACTTACAGAGGGCTTGTTTCCATTCCAAACTTCATATGGTGTTTGATTCTAAACTGCCTTCGTAGGTGAGATGTTTATAAGATAAACGGCTATAGCAATAGCCTCTTCCCACAACAAGTCTGGCGATCCTTTCTCTTTGAGTATTTATCTCCTCATTTCTACCACCGTTCGATTTTTACGCTCCGCTATTCCATTTTGGTCCGGTGCATATGGAACGGTGAGTTCCCGCTTGATGCCTTGATCATCATAAAACTCAATGAATTCTTTCGAAAGAAATTCACTGCCACGGTTCGTTCTCAATGTTTTTATACTGTTGTTGCTTTTTTGCACCAATGCCTTGAATTTGTTGAAGCACTCGAAAGCCTCCAACTTTAGTTGAAGGAAATAAACCCAACTCATCCTGTTATAGTCATCGGTAAACAATAAAAAAAAATTACTTCCAGCAAATGATTCGGTCCTCATAGGGCCACAGACATCTACATGAATCAACTCCAACACTTGTGTTGCATGTTTAGATTTTCCAACTGGAAATGCTTTCTTGGCTTGCCTCCCAAGAACACACCCTTTACAAACTTGTTCTAATGAAGAAATAAAAGGCAAGCCACTCACCATCTCTTTATTTTTCAGCAATTGTAGTCCTTTTTCATGCAAATGTCCATACCTTAGGTGCCAAAGCTTGCTCTCTTCCACTCCTTTGCTTATCAAGACAATCTCTTATTGATCCTAAAAATCAAGTGGGAACATCCTATTCGAAGACATGTGAGCATATGCAAGAATTTTATTTGTGGATTTTTCCTTAATCACACACTTCTCATCATCGAACATCACTGAGTACCCAGAATCAATCAATTGATCCACACTCAACAGATTATGAGCCAAGCAAGGAGCAAAATGAACATTTTTATAAGTTTCTTCTAGTTACCTACGGTAATCGGTGCTATTCCCTTTCCTTTAATCTAGAGTTGCTTATCGTCTCCAAGATGAACATAAGACTTGACGGATTCATCTAGCTCTTGAAATTTTGACCTGTCTCCTGTCATGTGGTGGGAATAGCCACTATCGACATACCAAACTTCGCTCATGAGATTGTTCATATTATAGTAGGTCATTAACAAAAATTTATCTTGCTCATCGTCTTCTTCTGCATATTTAGCTTCCTCTGATTTGGATCAACAGAATTTATCCATATGTCCATATTTATTGCAATAAGAGCAATGGAAAGAGCTATTTCGACCTCTACCTCTGCCATGTTAGCTTCCTCTGCTTCTTCCTCTTGTTTGTGGGTTTAAGGATTCTGGCTCCCCCTTGGTCTGAAATGCCCTCTCTTCTTCTTTGATGAAGGACCAGTTAATTCTTGCTTCATATGCTTACAAAGATCCCATTAGTTCATTAACAGAAAAAGTTGACAAATCTTTCGATTCTTTAATAGCAACAACAACATGATCAAATTTTGGTGTAAGACTTCTTAAAACCTTTACTACCACAGTTTCCTTAGTTATGTTTTCACCATAGGACCGCATCTGACTTGCAACAATAGAAACTTTTGCTAAATATTCTTGAATGGACTCATTATTTTTCATACATGATGTCTGAAAATCACGCCTTAAAGATTGGAGTTTCACAGTAATTACCTTCGAAGACCCTTGATACTCAATTTTTAGAATAGACCACGCTTGCTTTGCTGTGGTTGCAGCAGATATTCTCGAGAATACGAAATCGTCCATAGCCTGTTGAATAAAGAAAAGGGTCTTTGCATCTCGCTTCAAATGTTTCTTGTGACATGCATCATAGTCGCTAGTTTCTACAAAACCAACCTCCACGTAGTCCCACAGATCTTGGTAGTTAAAAGGAGTCTTCATTATAACGCTCCAAAATTCGTACGAGTCTCCCTTGAGGATTGGTCTCTGCAGCTGAGATACATTGACCAAACTCCCACTTCCTGCCATTTCTGAGGAATCAAAGAACGCCTAGTTCAGAAAGAACCTGACTCTGATACCACTTTTGTCGAAGAAAATAACATAAAAAGGAAGTAAAGATATTTGATGTTGCAGATCAACTTGCGTTTATTAAATGAGAATGAGAGCCTTCAAATAGGCAGTACATTAAAGATATTTGAAACAAATTTGACTAAAAACTCTCAACTACTTTAACGTGAAAACCTCAACTACTTTAACTTAAAAATCTCAACAATATCTCTACATTATTTACTACCTATCTAACTAGAGAAAAATAAGGAGTAACGATGACGTAATAAAAATGTAACTCTGCTTTATTTCATTTAGAATATAAAAGAAGATGCATTTTTAACTAATCTCTAATTAAAAATGATTAAATTTAAACATTTAATACAATTATGTCAAACATTAGAATGTTTGCGTATACCTACATATTAAAATTATGGATGCATTGAATGACACTCACTTTGAAGATATAGGCTTAGGAATAGCTTCATGGTAATATCTCCGTATGAAACAGAATATGTAATCAATAGTAGTAAGCTCTAAGAGGGATCCAATAACGCAAAAAAGTGAAGCTATTTCAAATTTAAAAGCATGAAATTTTGAACTGCTTTATTTCTGAATTAAATTTGGACAAACAAAAGTCGGTAGTGTGCATGTGTGCACATGTCATCTTATATCCTCATAACTGGAAAACAATTATTAACTTAAATAAAATTATTTTAAATAAATAGAAAAGAATTACAATGTTATGAAATTAAAAAAGAAAATATTATAATATTCAAATTTTATAATTGTAGTTTTATTGTCGTTAATTTCGAATTTTTTAAGAAAATGAAATATGTATGATGAAGTAAGCAACAAAAGATAAGTACATAATTGACTGGTTGTACTAGCTTCAAAGTCAAATTCAATCAAAGCTAAGACAAAATTTACAATTCTCCTACTATGTTACTAAGCTTGGAGAGTAAAAGAGAAAAGGTATAATCGAGATTGTAGATGAGATTTTAAAAGAATAACTACAATTGTTATGGGAGGTTCACACCTACTTGAATTCATTGTAAAGACACAACATTTTAAGGAGAATAGTGAAGTTAATAAGCTATTAAATCAATAAACATAACAATATTAGAACATCATTCTCTAATAGGTAAGGGCTAGTTTAAGATTGTGGATTGAATCCATTTAAATTGAGATTGATGAACAATTAGTTGCTTCTTAATGAACTTAATCGACTATGTTAATATAATTTACATTTTGATTAATTTTTATTGAAAATCTTTAAATATCTCTCCCTTCATAAACTATAAATTGTTCTGCTCAATGATTTTTTGTAAGCAATGAAGTCTCCAGTCCTGCTACTCTACCTTAGGCATAACCAATGTATCAATTCCTATCAATTTGATGTGGGAGAGGTAATATTGCATAGGCATTGGATTTGTCCCAGAACGATGTGATATTTAAAAAGAAGGTGCTCCTGATTGTATCTCTTTACTTGAGTATTTGAATCTTTTAAAAAGAACTATATTTTGGCTTAATAAACCAAAAGCTGGCTTTCCTCAGGTAGTGTGTATAAATCCACCTCTCTTAAAGAGCTTGCTTATCTGTAAGTATCATCCATATCCTCTTGATTATATATATTTTGTTGGCAACTCTAACAAGTAAAATTTCAAAGCCTCCTTCATACTTAGGTAAACATCACTCTCTCTGCTTAACTTTGACTAAATCACTTATACTTGAGTCTCTTGACCAAAGAAAACTTTTCATGAACTTTTCAATGGTCTTAATTATGCTTGTAAGAAGCATAATATGAGATGACTAGTATATATGAAGACTATTCAACATTAAGTTTATTGACTGAATTATGCCTGCTAAGGTAAGATTTTTATTATACCAACTTGAGATTCTTTCAACTAAAAGATTGAAATCAGAGGACGACAATCTCTTAGTGGAGATTGGAATGCCTAGATATATGAGATGGAGTTTCATGAATTTTAAGTTTATTAAGTTAAAGAGCCAAAAAGGTGACTCTGAGCAGCCCATAAAGACAAATAATTGGTTTTTATTTTTGTTGATGGAAGGAATTGCCATTATTTTGAATGAGTTCATAGCAGACGTAAGGGAACTTCTAAAGTTAGCATCAATTTTAGAGAATAAGATGAGATCATCTACAAAAGTTAGGCTTCATAACCTTATTCTCTTGTATTTCAAATGATATTTAAAATTTTGTTTATGATTGATCATAACTCTAATCAACCTTAGAAGCACTTCCATGTTTAAGGTGAAAAGATAAGGAGACAAGAGGTTTCTTTGTCTCAACCATTTGAATCTCTTAATGATCTTTATAAGTTCTCTATTAGCAAAAATGAGAAAAGAGACAATAATTATTCATTGTTCAATCCATCTCATATAGACATCATGGAATCCAAATGCCTTAAGAGTGATCAAAATGAAACTGTAATTAATTGAATCAAAAGACTTGTCAAAATCTATCTTCTTAATACAATTCTTACTTGCATTCTTCCTATTGTAACTCATGAATAGCTCCTATGTTAGTAAAATATTATCTCCAATATGTCTCCCCTTCATAAATGCTCCTTAAGATGGATCAAAATGACAAGTAAGCGTAGCCTTAAATGTCAGCTAATAACATGGAAATGATTTTGTAAACATTATTAAAACAAGATATTGATCTAAACTCCTTAAGAGATTTAGGCTCTGTTTGGTTGGAGGGTTAGTAATGGAATGGAATGGAACGTAACACACTTACATCGCTTGTTTGGAGGTTTTGTAATGGAATGGAATGGGATGGAATGGAAGCGGAGGGTTTTATGTTACGCTCCATTCCATCCTAAATAGCAAAAATAGGAAACCTTCAATTCGGAGGGCTTAGGATGGAACGTAAAATAATAAATACATACTACCTAATATACCCTCCATAATTTTTTATAATATCAATTATTTCCCTTTACCTACCCTAATAA
>JAOQMM010000008.1:10404878-10420376 GCA_027563515.1 Erythroxylum platyclados | reverse complement strand
CTTTGGGGTTTGATCCTCTTTGTTGTACTTCACTTCATTATTTTTTCTAATATATTTATTTAACTTTTCAAAAAAAAAAAAACAAGTTGCCTAACTTCTGTTGTTCCAAAATCTTTTTAATATATGATAACATTTAACGTTTTCATTTCTTATATTTTTTGAAATTAGCTTTTTTTTTTTTGAGATTTATACATATTCAAATAAGTGGATATTATATAAATAAGTGGATATTTATACACGCTTTACTTAGTTTAATAGGAAATGACCTGTCTTTTCCCATTCATTTTCCTATTCCCCATAAGATGTATTCAACGAATGGTCACCTTCCACGCTCAAAACATATCTTGTATAGTTTTGTTGCAAAAGGAAACCCTTTTCAATAATGTTCGTTGTGGAAGTCCTCCTCAAACTGGATGTGCATTTGTAAGAAGAATGTCACTTACTTCAGTTATGCTTAAGTTTGGTAGTCAGGTCTACACCAAGTAAACCACAGACAAATTAGGAAAACTCACTGATAACGCCTGTACGTGTTTGTTCTTTATAATTATGTTACGTGGTTTGAATCATTATAAAAGAAGTTGTTTATCATTTAAATATAGAATATAAGAATTTTGTGTTAACAAATTAATAATTATTTAGTCTTTTATCAAAATTAATAACGATAAAAATTTATATAAGATCATTTTCGTATAACATCACTTTGTATGACAAACAATTCTAACAAAAGGTTATGTTATAACTACTGAAGATTGATGATATGTTGCAGCATATGAAGCAGAGCCAAAACAGAATTAAACAAAGTAGTAGCAGTTGACGTTTCGTTTTTTAGTTACAGTATAGGTTTACCTGTAATTTAACTCAATATGGAGACTAAATTTGTAATACAAGTAACTGTTTTACTGCTGTAGATAAACACGTAAATCATGAATAACAAAGTTGTGAGAGATATTGGTTTTCTACATGGAATCAAAGCAGGAAAGAAATTTGTGAAATTTCTTTTACTCCATAACCATTTTCTTCTTGACTTCAACATCAATGGTTGAGGATATGAGAGAACCAAATCCAATGCAACTTCAAGGATTAGATAATCCAGAAATAATTTTGGTCACTACTCAACTAAATGGAAACAATTATCTGTCTTCGAGCAGAGCCTTGAAAATAGCATTGGGTGCTAAGCTAAAGCTTGGCTTTATCAATGGAAGATATGAGAAGCCATATGATGAATCACCATATTTTAAGCATTGGTGCAGAGTGGATTGCATGGATCTTGACTTCAATTTCAAAAGATATTGTTGAAGTGTTCTTGTACACAACTTCTGCGAAGGAACTATGGGAAGAACTGGAGGAAAGATATGGAAAATGCAATGGTCCATTGCTATACCAGATTCAATGAGAGATAAGTTCAATATCTTAGGGAAATTTATCTGTGGCTAACTACTTTACAAAATTGAAGAAGTTATTGGATGAACTAACATGCTTAATGCCACTTCCTCAATGTAAATGTGGAGTAGGGAAACAAATTGCAAAAGGGAAACAAATTGCAAAACTTGAATCTAAAAACAAGTTAATTCAGTTTTTGATGGGATTGGATGGGATTGACGATAGTGTGAGAAATCAAATTTTGATTATGGATCCATTACCTAGTGTAAATAAAGCATATTCAATGGTGTTGAGAGTTGAGAAATAGAAAGAAGTAAGCATAAGTTTCACAGATGTCGTAGGAAATGCAATGATGATTAGAACACAAGGAAACAAAAAAGAAGGAATAGGTGCAGGAAAATCAGCAGCAAAGCAGAAAGAATCAATTGATAAATCGAAGTTACATTATAATTATTGTAACATGGATAGACATATGAAAGAAACTTGTTTTAAAATTCATAACTATCTAGAATGGTTTAAGGATTTGAAGGAAAAGAAGAACAAGAAGGTAAAAAGTCATATGTGAATCTGGTTAATGAAACAGATGAAGTATATGGAACATTTTCAGATGGAAACTGAAATGTTTCATTTATGATACAACAGGAGATTGACAAGTTCTTCAAAGGGAAAGGAAAAGTGGGAGCTAAACAACATGTAGTGGATTTCTCACATTTTGATGATTTTGCAGGTATGACTCTCAACCATATTTTTAATTCACTTGAGTTATTAGAGTTTGGTTCTTGGATAGTTGACACAGGAGCCTCAAACCACAAGTATCTAAACATGAAATTGATGAAAGACCCAACTAAAATGACTGATTTTATGCCTATTCATCTACCAGATGGATCTATTAAGCTTGTTCATCACATAGGTGATGTTCAATTAATTGAAAGGATAAACTTGACTGATTGCTTACACATTCCTTCTTTCAAATTCAATCTTTTATCTATCAATAAACTCACCATTACAGCCCATGTGAAATTTAACTTCCAAACTGTTTTCTGTATAATACAGGACCTAATGACTAATGAAGTTCTTATAATAGGAAAAGTGATAGACCGATATTCTAGATTCCAGCTCCTATTATCCTAAAACCATAAAAAAATACACCTCAAAATTGTATCCAAGCCTTTACGTTAACTCTGTAAATACCATTGATCCTTGGCATCAAAGACTGGGACATCCGTCTATGAATTTAATGAAGCATTTGAATGGAATAAAGGATCTTTTTACTAAAAAGAGATATCCATGTAAAATATGTCATTTGCCCAAACAAAGTAGACAACCTTTCCAAACTAGTACCATTCGTTCAATTGAATGTTTTGAATTTGTTCATGTTGATTTATGGGGTCTTTACAAACATGCTTCAGTTAATGGAAACCATTATGTTTTGACCATTGTGGATGATTTTAGTAAAAATACGTGGACCTTTTTGCTTAAACACAAACACCAAACTGTTCAAACACCTCAACCTTCTTCAATCTTATCGAAAACCAGTTCCATACGTTTGTTAAAATCATAAGAACAAACAATGGTATAGAGTTTACTGGTATATCTTTCACATCTTTATTGTCTACTGTAGGAATTATTCATCAGAAAACATATGTTTATACCCCTCAACAAAATGGAGTTGTAGAATACAAACATAGACATTTGTTGGAAGTTGCAAGATCTTTGGTGTTTCAATTCGTTTTTGGGGTGAAGCCATTCTCACAACCACCTATATCATAATAGACTTCCTTCATCAACTATTTCATAGAAAACTCCTTATCAAATCCTTTTTCATAAAGAACCAGATTATTCTTTTCTCAAAACCCTTGGTTGTTTATGTTTGGCCTTAAATACATTTCCTCACAAAGATAAGTTTGAACCTAGAGCTTTCAAAGCTATCTTCATATGTTATTCAGTTGGAAAAAAAGGCGTATAAGGTGTATGATTTGGAATTACAAAAGATTGTTATTTCCAGGGATGTCATCTTTTATGAAAATATTTTTCCATATCAAAATATTGTTGCAGATGATACTAGTATTCCTTTACCTATAATTTGCCCAAATTCAAATGGTCCAATCACCCATTTTTATCATTTCACTTCTACAGATGTTTCTTAAACTAATCATGTTTGTGTTTTTGCACCTGATGCTTCCTCATAGCATACAACACCCACTCATATTGAAAATCCATATTTACCAGCAACAAATGACAAACTTCCTGTCAAAAAAAGTATAAGAACAAAGCAACAACCCCTGTGGATGAAAGATTTTGCTTCCAATTTAACATAATCTTCTTCACTTTTTAAATCTGTTGTGAGCACTCATCAGTCATCTCCACACACACCACCGACATATCCTTATTTTATTTCGTCACACTTATCTCCTATATATATGTCATTTTTGGCAAATATTTCAAACATTAAGGAAGAAAGGTCATATTAAAACTGAATGTTGGAAATTACAAAAAAACGAAGAAGCGAATTGAAAGGGAAACTAGCCTAAAAAATCTGATGAAGCTAGTGTTGTTCAGGATGCATTCAGTGATGGTGAACTCCTAGCAATTTTTTAGGGCAGGTCTAATTCTGATGAAGAATGGATTCTTGGTACAGCTTACACATTTCATATGTGTCCCAATCGGGACTGGGTTTCAACATATGAAATGGTGTCTAAGGGTGTTATTATGATGGGAAATAACTCTCCTTATAAGATAGCTGGCATAGGAACAGTCAGAATCTAGATGTTTGATGGTGTTATCAAAACACTTATAGATGTGAGACATGTCCAAGATTTGAAGCGAAATTTAATTTCTTTGAGTACTTTGGATACCAATGGGTATAGGTTCACTAGTGACGGTGGAGTTCTAAAGGTTGGCAAAGGTGTTATGGTTGTGATGAAAGGGCAGAAATAGTTTGCTAGTTTATATATCTTGGAGGGTTCTACAGTTGTTGGTGATGCAAATGTTACTACCCAATTGTTGGGAACGGGCAAGATACTTTTTTCTGGTATGACAATTGGTCTGTGGTGAGCCCCTTAATCCACAGAACAGAGCTGCGTTCTTTGCATAATAGACTGCCCAACTTTTTGAAAGTTGCAAATCTCATAAGTAATGGGCAATGGATCGATAACTTCAGGGGCTTTGAAGCACTACAACCTCTTCTGCCTACACTAAGGGAGGATTAATGTGAAGACAGAGTAATCTGGACTCCTCATTCTTCAGGTTCCTTTACTAACAGATCTTGCCGTGATTTGTTTATTCAGGAAGCGCATAGAGTGGATTGATATAGTCTCATTTGGAAGCACACAGTTAATCATAAAGCTTCTGTTATTGTGTGGTTAGCAATTAAAGATAGATTAAGGACAAGGAACTGATTGTATGGTATCCAAGACACGATATGCGTGCTATGTATGGAGCTTGAAGAGACTCGCAACCATTTATTCTTCTCTTGCCGGTACTCCAAAGCCGTATGGGGGAGAATTCAACATCTGATGAACATGGCCAATCACATATATGAATGGACTTCTACCTTAAATTGTTTTATTGCATTGGATAAGTCGAACCAATCGAACAAGATACTCCTCAAGGCTGGATTTTCATCGACAATTTACTCGCTTTGGCAGGAAAGAAACAAGAGAATTTTTCGAGGCCAGAACACAGATAAATATCACCTTGCAGACAGGATTTCGAACTGGATACGAGCAGCTATCCTCGCGCAGAACTTGGAAAGCCATCTCACTCAAGACATTAAACGTATATGGAATGTATAGCACTATTGATGGCTCTTAGGGTTATTTGAAGGGTTCATGTTTTCTTTTTACAGAGCTATAATTTTCTAGCCCTCTTTCTAAATCTGTAATTTTCTGGACGTTAGGATAGCTTTCGTTATCTTGGTTTTTGCCTTTTGTTGTATTAGTTTTTACTATTGATAATATATTTATTCTCTTTATTTCTAAAAAAAAATGTTACTACCCAATCTATGACTGATGGTGATGTCATGAAATTATAGCATATGCGACTTGGACATATGAGTCAAAATGGTATGACTGAGTTTAGTAAACAAGGACTACTTGACAGACAATGTATTAGCAAATTGTAGTTTTGTGAGCATTGTATTTTTGGGAAGCAAAAGAGAGTTAGCTTTAGGAAAGGCATTCACAGCACAAAGGGAACATTTGATTATATACATTCTGACCTTTGGGGACCAGCCAGGGTGACTTCTATAGAAGGCTCTAATTATACGTTGACAGTTATTGATGACTTTTCAGAAAAAGTCTGGGTGTTCTTCTTGAAGAAAAAGAGTGATATTTTGTAACTTTCAAACAGTGGAAGACCATAATTGAAAAGCAGACAGGGCGATAAGTTAAACGTCTACGTAATAATAATGATCTGAAGTTTTATTCTGATGAGTTTAATGCCTTCTATAGTATAGAAGGAATTCTAAGGCACTTAACAGTTCCCGGTACCCCTCAGTAGAACGGTGTGGCAGAGCGAATGAATAGGACTTTGATAGAGAAGGTATGGTGTATGCTCTCTAATTCTGCTTTACCTAAGTCATTTTGGGCTAAAGCAACAGCTACTACGTTCTTCCTTATTAATCACTCTCCTTTGACTGTCGTTGAGAAAAAGACTCTAGAAGAGGTATGGTCTAGTTCTCCTGCTAATTATTGTGATTTGAGAATTTTTGGTAGTCCTACATATGCTCGTGTTGACAATGGAAAGTTAGAACCCAGATCTAGGAAATGTATCTTTCTTGGCTACAAGTCAGGTGTGAAGGGATATAAGTTATAAAGATCTTGAGAGCAGTAAAATCATTGTCAGTAGAAATGTTATTTTTGATGAAATTGTCTTCTAATGTTTCGGGTGATAAAGATCAACAAAGATCAAAAGTGCACGTGGATTTTCATATAGGGATAGAGAATACACCAAAATCTACGCCCCTGTCTAGTCTAGAGATAAAAAATGTTACCGAGATATCCACTTAGTCACTGTAGCATTGTATAGCTAGAGACAGACCTATAAGAGAAATTAAACCTCCACAAAGATATGCTGAGGCTGATTTGGTTGCTTATGCTTTGAATGTGGCAGAGGGTATTGAGTCTAGTGAAGAACCTTCTACCTATTCAAAGGCAGTTACTTGTGACGACTCTAGTAAATGGATGATAGCTATTCAAGAAGAGATGGAATCCCTTCATAAGAACAGTATTTGGGATTTAGTGAGATTACCTGAAGGTAAGAAAACTATTCATTGCAAATGGATATTCAAGAGAAAGGAAGGTACACCAGGAGTCGAAGAAACCAGGTACAAGGCCAGGCTAGTTGCTAAGGGTTATAGTCAAATTTTGGGTGTAGACTTCACAGATGTGTTCTCTCCAGCTGTAAAACATAGCTCAATTCGAGCTTTGTTGTCTGTTGTAGCTATGTATGATTTTGAGCTTAAGCAGTTGGATGTAAAGACATCATTCTTACATGGAGAACTCGAGGAGAACATCTACATGTAGTAGCCACAGGGCTTCGTAGCTACAGGGAAGGAGGACCGTGTTTGTCTACTGAAAAAGTCCCTACATAGTCTGAAACAATCACCTAGACAATGGTATAAGAGGTTTGACTCATTCATGATTATTCAAGATTTTAGAAGATGCAATTACAATAGCTGTGCCTATTATAAAAGGGTCATTTGTTTATTTACTCTTATACATTGATGATATGTTGATAGCAGCAAAAGATAAATAAAAAATAGTAAAGGTGAAAACCTAACTTAGTAGTGAGTTTGAGATGAACGATTTGGGTGCAGCAAAGAAAATACTTGGCATGGAGATTTTAAGAGACAGAAAAGCAGGTAAATTGTATTTAACCCAAAAGGGTTATATTGAGAAAGTTTTGCGTAGATTCAATATGCAAAATGCAAAACCTATTAGGACTCCATTAGGTGCACATTTCAGACTTTCATCTGCTTTATCTCCCAAATCAGATGAAGATATTGATTATATGTCATGAGTACCATATTCTAGTGTAGTTGGATGTCTCATATATGCTATGGTGTGTACACGTCCAGATTTATTGTATGTTGTTAGTGTAGTTAGTAGATACATGGCAAATCCAGGTAAAGAGCATTGGAAAGTAGTTCAGTAGATTTTGAGATACTTACGTGGCTCTACTGATGTTTGTTTGGAATTTGGGAGAACTAGAGATGAGATTGTTGGGTATGTTGATTCTGATTTTGCAGGTGATCTTGATAAGAGAAGATCACTTACAGGGTATATGTTTACTGTTAGTGGTTATGCTATCAGTTGGAAAGCTTCTTTGCAGACTACTATGGCCTTATCCACCACTGAGGCCGAGTACATGGCAGTTACGAAGGACTTTAAGGAAGCCATTTGGTTTAGAGGGTTGTTTGCTGAACTTTGTCTAGATATGCAAGTTACCATAATTTTTATGATAGTTGAAGTGCTATCTTTCTCACTAAGGATCAAATGTTTCATGAGAGAAGAAAGCATATTGATGTCCGTTATCATTTTGTTTATGAGGTTAATGCTCGTGGTGATATTATTTTGAAGAAGGTTAGCACCTATGATAATCCAACTGATATGATGACTAAAGCACTTCCTGTAACCAAGTTTGAGCACTGCTTAGACTTGGTTGGTATTTCTCATTGAGATTAGCCCTTAAGGGCTTTTGCTGGAAGAGGTGGATAGTTTTTTGTTTTAAAGGTTGAAGACTTCTTACAATAGAATTCATGTCAAGGTGGAGATTGTTAAAGTTTGTGACCCAAATTAGTTGTGGAAAATTTAAATTACAGCCTACGTAGGGCCCACTTAAAATTAGGGTTTACTTTATACATCTTGTTTCATGCTAGGGTGAGCAAGTAATATTTTTATGAGCCACCCTAAGCTCTCTTCCATTGTATTCATCGTTTTTTTCATAGTGAAGCTCTCCTCCTCTGCCAATGGTTTTCTTCCCGATTTGGGCTTTCCACGTAAAACTATGTGTTGTTCTTTTGTTTCTAATGTTTGCTATCATGTTTTGTCTTCAAATCAAGCTAGAATAGATGAGCATTGATAGAGAGTTATGAAAGATGAGTTGTAAGCCTTATAAAAAAATAAGACCTGGGAGCTAACTAATTTACCTTTTATTAAGTGAGCAATAGGTTGTAAGTGGGTATACAAAGTTAAATACAAGAATGATGGTACTGTGAATAGATTCAAGGCTAATTTAATAGCAAAAGGTTTTCTTTAGGTCGAAGGGGAAGATTACTATGATAGTTTTTCACCTATTGCTAAAGTAGCGATTGTCATAACATTTCTTGCTATGGCAATAGCAAAGTTGTGACATTCACATCAATTGGATATCAACAATGCATTTTTACATGGCTTTTTAGATGAACAGATTTATATGGAATCTCCACCCAGGTTATACAAAAGCATCTGATGGCAAAGTTTGTAGATTAAAAAAATCATTGTATGGCCTCAAACAATCATCGAGACAGTGGAATCGAGAATTTTCTAAACTTCTTCATCAGTTTGGTTTTCAACGATCAACTCATGATGATTGTTTATACGTCAAAGGAACGGGTCAAAGTCTCTTAGCTCTAATCGTTTATGTAGATGATATTCTTCTTACAGGTGCTTCGGAAGATGATATTTCTGCTGTCAAATGGTTTCTTCATCAACCGTTTACTATCAAGGATTTAGGCTCTACAAAATACTTCTTTGGTTTGGAGATTGCTCGATCATCTAAAGGAATGTATATTAATAAGAGAAAATATATTCTTGATATTTTGGAAGATGTTGGTCTAGTAGGTGCAAAGGCTAAACAAACTCCTCTTCCAAAGCCATATAAATTTCTTGTTGAAAATGCTCCGTTACTTATAGATTCAGCGTCATATTAAAGGTTGGTTGGTCGTTTATTATATTTGGGATTTACTTGCCCTGATATTATGCATTCAGTCTAACAGTTAAGCCAATATGTTTAGTCTCCTATTGTTGTTCATTGGAACGCTGCTATTGTTGTTCATTTGAAAGGTTGTCCTTTAAAGGGTTTATTTTATCCTTCATCATTTTTTTTCAATCTTACCGCATAGTGTGATGCAGATTAGGTAACTTGTCCTATTACTGGACGCTCTCTTATAGGTTATTGTTTTTTTCTTAGTTCTTTTTCTATTTCTTGGAAAACAAAGAAACTTCCTACAGTCTCCAAATCTTCGATAGAAGCTAAATATCACAACATGGGAGCCACAGTTTGTGAATTACAATGGATTACTTATCTTTTACGGGATTTTCAGATTTCTACTTCCTTACCAATCTCTTTGTATTATGATAATTAAGCAGCTTTACATATTACTTCTAATCCCGTTTTTCATAAACGGACGAAGCATTTGAAAATTGATTGTCATATTGTTCAGGACAAATATAAAGCTGGTTTCATTGCAACTACTGTAGATTGATAATATGTTGCAGTATATGAAACAGAAGCCAAAACACAACTGAACAGAGTAGTAGCAGTTGACGTTTCATTTTTTAGTTACAGCATAGGTTTTCTGGTACTTTAACTCAATATGGAGATTAAGTTTGTAATACGATTGTTTTACTGCTATGTGTAAACACATAAATCAATAGTAACAAAGTAGTGAGTGATATTAGTTTTCTATTGGTTACATTAGCTAATCATATCATATGACTTCTATGTTTTTACACTAATTTAGATAATGTTATTATTTTTGAAAATTTTCTTCCTTTTTGCATAAAAAAAGATATTACCGTTATACGTCACATAAAATGGTGTTGAAAAAAACGATATTACATGAGCGCTACGACCTACTGTTACTAGTTTTAACAAAAAAATTTGACAAAATGTGATTTCAATTTCTATACTACTAATATGAGATCATAAAATGTTCCTGATGATGATGTAAATCATAACGACCACAAAAATGCATGAGAAAGAAGGACAAACAACAGTGAAACTCTGATAGCTTTGAGGTGGAGGACAGGTATTGCGTACTCTTCAATTGTCCATACTGTGCTAAAAGTAACATCTTTTGAATTGAGTTGTTGCAAAACTAAAATCAGACACAATCTGTTTAGACACAATCTGTTTAGACAAGCCAAATTCGTTTGTCTTGGATATTTTGATAGGTTAGATGATATCAAAATAATTATGTTAGATAGTTCATTTTGATAGGTTACATGAAGGATCACTTACATACATGAACATATACATGGTTACCATTATATATGATAAATGTGAATTTTCTATTTAAAATACAATTTAAATTATTTAAATTTTTATTTAACTATACAATAAATTTTATTTTTTACTCTTCTACTTTAATATTTAGATATTTTCTATTTTTAAAACTTTAGTTTCATTCTATTTGAGTCGTAAATTAGTTTGTTGATAAATAAGGAATTTAAATTGATAGGATCACTCTATCTTATTTTTACATAAATTTTTTATACACTTTAATTATTCTATTTTTATATTGTTTATGTAAATAATATCCACTAAGTCAATGTTGGACATATTATTCTTTAATCAATTGGCTACCCATTAGACACTCTTTAGCCTTACCATTTACCTTCTATAGATTTGATCTAAATGAGATGATCCTCCGTTGTAATTAATTTTATCATCTAAAAAGTATAAATTTTATTATATTTGTCTTATTAGATTCATATTTAGTGTGTCTTAATCAGTAACATGTATAGAAATACAAAATGATGGGAAAGTTTTATCAATTGAGTTCTTTCTTGCAAAATATTTCGTTAATTAACAAAAGAAAAGTGGTCGACCAAGTTATACACAATCTCATCGAGTTGAGATGAGGTCTTAACAAAAATTGTCAATTTTATTAAATTTCTTGCTTAATCTTATTTTATTTTGAGGGTTTATAGCTTTGCTTTTGGTATTACGAGGACTACCTTGTTTTATTTTAAGAACTTGTTGGTTCAAGTAAGGGTCTCTTTTTAAAACTTTCTCTCTAACTTCTCAAATCTATATATTAGACACGATTATTTTTTGATTTTATCTATATATATTTGCATATGAAATTTTACTAGAATTTTTATTAGTTTGTAGTTGATTAGTTATTTGGGAGGAGGGGCTTTGATATTAAAATTTTAGGGTTAACTAGTTATTTGGGAGGAGGGACTTTGATATTAAAATTTTAGGGTTAATTACATAAAATCTCAAATTTTACTTAATTTTGCAATTATAGCCCGAAATTAAAAAAGTGGCAAATAAATACTCAAACTTCCTATTTTTTTCAATTCTAACCCGATGTTAGTATCTCCTTTAACGTTGCTGATGTGGCTTGCCACACAAGACAGAAACCCTAAACACTTATACAAGTCAAACTTAATTAAACTAACTAATTAAGTTTCTTTAAGTTTGTTTAAATAAACTATGTCATTTTTAGATGAAGAAAGCTCTGGAGCTGCATTTCAGTGTCCTCCAAATTCATTGACTTATAGAACTAGTCATCATCGTTATTCATCTCATTCAAATTCAACACTTAAGAAAACGACAAAGAACCCTCCAAGCTCTTCAATTTCTCCTCGGGAGCATTAGGCAACGACTTTCTCTTAATGCACTTCACATGTTCTCCCACCAAGAATCATCATTTTAGCTTATTCAACCTCTCGTGGTTGAAGACTAGTGTCATTTTGTGTGACTTTGCATTGCCATTGGCAATCAACAGCTTTGCAATCATCAGATCCTTAAGAAACTCCTAAGCTTGGAGATCAAACAGCATTTCCTTGTTGTAAATCACAATTTGTTTGGGAATTCCAAAGGAATCGTCCCCAGACTCGATCTTCAACTCCAAAACCACCCGAAGCATCTATATTTAGCTATGAAGTCAATCAATAGCAAACGACAAGTCATTGATGGTGGTTCTAGGGTTTCGATGCTGGAACTCATCCAACTGTTGCTTCCAATCCTTGTCGTACAGCTTATGAATAATGCAATTGAATGGTCCCTGCTAACTAATTAAGTTTCTATCAATCTAAATGAAATCTCAATTTGCCACCCTAGGAACCTCTTTACACGAACTGAGTTTGGTGCGAGAATTGAGTTTGATTTATGATTTTCTTCATCTAAAAACAATGTACTTTAGTTAAACAACTTAATGAAACTTAATTAGTTAGTTTAATTAAGTCTAACGTGTATAAGTGTTTGGGGTTTTTGTCTTATGTTGCAAGTCAGGTCAACAACGTTACCGAAGATATAACATTGGGCTAGAATTGAAAAAAATTAAAAGTTTGAGTATTTAATTGCCACTTTTTAAATTCAGGCTATAATAGCAAAATTGAGTAAAGTTTAAGAGTTTTTTGTAATTAACCCAAAATGGTAATATCCACTTTTTAGGAACCTTTTAGTTGACTGAGACTTTCAAATCACTTATTAAAAAAAATTTCTTTTGAAAATGATCCATAATAAGAAAATAAAAACTTTTGCACTTTAGAATCTAAAGTTGAGTCTAAATGTCTATTTGAACTTGAATTTGAATTCTACGATTATATCTCTCCTAGGTTATTATTGATTTCAAAGATCTCAGGGGTTATACACATGAGGACTATTATTAGCTCCTTAACATATGTTGGACTAATTTTCTAGCCATTGGTGAGCCTTAGCCAATGTCTAGCAAGGATTAGGCATAAGGAAGGTATGCCAAAAGAATGAAGGTGAATAAACTAGGTGGGATCAAGCATGGTTCGAGTTAGCTTTGACAGATCATAGAGTGTTGATTAGCTTAACTTGGGCGAGTTGACCTTGCCTTGGACATTCTTGGTGGAACTAAAGATGTGCTCAAATAACAAACCATAGATGAATATACTAGACTATTCATCTATTAGGCCCACAATTATCCAATGAAGGAAAAGTTAAATGCATTGGTAGTAGATGCAGAGTGTCAAAGTGAGCACTCAGAAGCGGGGCTTAATCCCATTTGCTTGCTCAATAAAGTAAGTACCAAAGTGAGTCTTTTTAAACAATTAATGTATAAGAAGATATAGGTTAACAAAAAGGAGCTCACTTCTATGTTAGATACAAGAGTCACTCATTCATTTTTTATTGAATGAATGGTGCAAAAATTGGGGTTAAAATTGAGCAAGATTTTTGCAAAGATCAAAACTCCCACTATAAAAGCACAAGTAGTAGTATGAGTAGTATACAATGTTTCATTGAGCTTGAGAAATATAATATAATGGTAATACCCCTTGATAATTTTGACTTGATTTTGGGTATTGACTTTCTCAGGGCAGTGATAGCGGTGTTATTCCCACATCTTGGATGTATTATACTAATGAATGAGCAAAATTCATGTTATTCAAATGGTTGTCGATCCAACATAGGTATGGTAGACAAAACAAAAATGGTAGCATATAATTCTAATATGAGCTTCGAGAAAGGCCTTAAGAAAGGTACAAAGTCTTACCTTATAGTCATGCGAGGGATAACTAAAGACCATATGGTGGAAGTTCCCGATGTTATTATAAAATTATTAAGAAATTTTAAGGACTTGATGCCTAAAGAGTTACCAAAAACTTTTCCTCCTCATCACAAAGTCAATTACAAGATCAAGTTGATGATAAGTGCAATTCCCTATCTCTATGCCCTTTATAGAATGACATCATTATATTTAGTGGAGTTACAGAAGGAATTTGATGAATTATTGGAAGCAAGTTATATCCAACCTTCCAAAGCCCTATATAGAGCTTCCATCTTATTCTAAAAGAAGCAAGACAAAGCTTTACCTATTTTTATAAACTTTTGGGCCTTGAATAAGGTAACTATAAAAAATAAATAACTTGTTCTATTAGTTTAATACTTAATGGATATATTATCAAGGTTAGCAGTCTTGACAAAATTAGACTTATGGAAAGGGTAAGGTTGATAAGCAAAAGATGACTTGTGTCACTCACTATGGATCATTTTAATTTTTTGTTATGCCATTTAGTTTGACAAATGCTCTGTAACATTCTATAACTTAATGGATGATGTGCTTTATGACTTTCTAAATGATTTTGGGATGGTTTATTTAGATAATATTATGGTATGTAACACTAATATGGTAGAGCATGTACAATATTTGAGAAAGGTGTTCAAGTGGTTGTAGTAACATAAGCTTTTTGTGAAGATAGAGAAATGCCAGTTCACCCAATCAAAAATCAAATTTCTATGAAACTTGGTGAGTAAAGGCAAAGTGGCGAATGGATCTTAAAAAGGCACAAGCAATTATTAATTGGCAAGTTCCAAAAATGATACAAGAGTTTAGGAGCTTTATTGGTTTAGTGAACTACTATTGCCGATTCATTTTGGGATACTCAAAGAAGGCAATGCCATTGATTGATTAATTAAAAAAGAATCAAGAGCGATGATGGTCGGAGGCATGTTAAGAAGCTTTTGATAATTTGAAAGCTATCATTTCAACAGAACCTCTACTAAAGTTGCTTGACTTTGATCTCCCTTTCAAGGAAACGGGTGGTTTGGATAAATCCATAATGGAATATTAGTGCAAGAAGGTCATCCAATTGCTTTTGAAAGTCTCATGCTTAATCATAAAAGCAATGATACTTAACCTACAAGAAGGAGATGCTAGTAGTAATGCATTACCTTGATGCTTGGCAAGTTTATTTATTAGGAATCATATTTGTTGTTTGTATGAACAATGTTTCTAATACTTTTTTCAAGAACCAAAAGAAATTGTTTGCAAGACAACCTTATTGGTAAGAGTTTCTTATTGAATATAACTTTGTCTGGGAGTATAAACTAGGGAGGCAAAATAATATGGTAGATGCATTAAGTCAGTAAGAAGTCTTTGCAGTTTTATATGCTTTCACTTAGGTGGAATCAGATTTATTAGAGCAAATCAAACTAATAGTTATTCTCAATAGCACCTATTACTGAATTGTGCAATAAGTAAAGGATGGTGTAGTGCAATAATTTTGGCTCGATGATGGTGGACTATTGATGAAAAAAAAGCAGCCACTTATATGTACCCAATTTTGGTGCCTTGTAAAAACAATTAATGAAAGAGACACATAACTCATAATGGGTTAGTCAACCCAGAGTTTAATAGATGCTTGTGATCCT
>JAOQMM010000008.1:10248016-10271495 GCA_027563515.1 Erythroxylum platyclados | reverse complement strand
CTCCCTCTCCCCTACAAGCGCACCTACTAGGCGGGGCAAAATCGTGAGGGGCGGGGAGTACCGGGCTAGGCCCAACCCATAGGCAAAGCCGACAATACTTGTAGCGGGCGGTTGCTGGGCTGTTACACCAATAACCTAACTAGCGATTGAAATTAGGAATGTCAATTTTGGCCAGGCCCAGCCCAATTTTAGCCTGAGTTGACCGAGCCAAGGGCCAAAATTGTTGGACAGAGCACGGCCTGACCAGGCCCGATCCATGGCCCGATCGAAACAAAAAAAATGACATTGTTTTTTATTTTTTATTTTAAAAAATATTAAGGATGGGTCGGGCGGGGCCACGGGTTGGTCAACCCGTGGTCGGGCCGGTCAACTCAGGCCTGTCCTGCCACGGGTCGCCCAACCCAGCCCATTGACATCCCTTACTGAAATCTACTACTTCTAAATCAGACCAATCTATGATTGGAAAACAAATCATGATCGAATCACGGGTGCAGTGAAAAAATATTTTTTTTCATTTTTCAATTAGATCACAATAATTGAATAACTTAAAAAACATTAATCACAAAATGCGAAATCGTGCATGATTCAAAATTCCTATTGAAATCTTTTTGAAACCTTTTCTATGTGTCAATCATAAGCTATTCATGCGTTCAGTCTCTAACGGTGTCCATAGAACATTAAAAAGACACTAAACTCTTTGAGAGGAAATTAGCATGAGTGTTAACTCCCTTATGCTTATTCCTATAAATAGAAAAGGCATTAGAATTTTTATTAAAATTAAATATTTCAATTATAATTAAAGTTAAACTCTAATTATAATTTAAATTGATTTTAATAAAATTAATTATCTCATATTTGATCCCTAAAGTTTCCTAAACTTCACATTTAAGTCCAAATTAATTAAAATTGATTTTTATCTTTTCAACTACTCTTTATGTATGACCTATCAGGTTCTTAATAAGTTGACAATGATTATAAATTAGAATTATAATTATATAAATTAAAACTCCTTTTAATTATTTTAATTCTAATTATGAATTAGAATTAGAATTTATAATCATTGATTTATTTTTAATTCTGCAATTAAACAATTTATAATTATAGATTAATATTGATATCTAGCAACATCTCATGATTACTCAAATATTATAAATGTGAAAGTGGTTTGACCTAACATGTTTGTGAATAGTTATAATGTATAATTTAATCCTTTCTTCATTCAATGTTCCAATTGAACAGAGTGTGGATATAATATCTACTCTTTTAAATCTAAGGGTTAATTATAAAAAAATCTCAAAATTTACTCAATTTTGTAATTATAGCCTGAACCTGAAAATGTGGCAATTAAATACTCAAACTTTCAATTTTAGCCTAACATTAGTATTTTCGTTAACATTGCTAACGTAGCTTACCACATAAGACAGAAACCTTAAATACTTATACATGTCGAATTTAATTAAGTTTAACTAAACTACACTATTTTGGGATTGAAATCCCTAAATCAAACTTGCTGCCTAAATCATCATAATTGAAAACCTAAATCAGTTCATTCTTGCACAGAAAGAAAGAGGGCCTAGAGTGGTAAATTGAGATTTCATTCAGATTGTTAGAAACTAGGTCATTGTCGTCTCACACCAGCATGACATAGTGTTGTTGTCACAGAAACTATGTCATTGTCGTCTCATGCCAACATGACAGAGTGTTGTTGTCATCTCGCACCGGTATAACAGAGTTTGATTTAGGGATTTTAATATCAAAACGACGTAGTTTAGTTAAACTTAATTAAGTCTAACATGTATAAGTGTTTAGTATTTTTGTCTTATGTGGCAAGCTACGTCAGCAACGTTAACGGAAATACTAACGACGGGCTAAAGTTAAAAAAATAGAAAGTTTGATGAGTAGTTTTAAAGTTTAGGCTATAATTGTAAAATTGAGTAAAGTTTGATTTTTTTGTAATTAATCGTAAATCTAATTATATCCGTTCTTTCTAATTAGGAATTGATATTTGAAAATACCTTTTTAAATTTCAATTCACTATAATCAGAAAATTCTTGAAATTACTACTAATCAAGAATAGTGGAGCATTTTTTCTAATTACTTTAGAATGATGAATCCTTTATTAACTTACTAAACTATCTTTATATGATTCATACTATATCCAAGTACTACTGACTGAGTTGATCCTAAATAGAACAAGTCATAAGTAGCATCAAAACACAATAATTCTCACATGAGATACCTTGTTAATTTCAAGCCTAAGGATCAATTTTATAACAATCATAATGAGAAAATCCATGGACAAATAAGTAATATTCTATTTAGAATTCTCATAATTGGGTCAGTATCTTTAATAAGCACATATATATTTATTTAAGTATCTCTATTATTTAATTTATGAGATTAATTACTTTTTTATAAGAAAGAAACATAATGTATGTTAGTTTTACCGTTTTATCAATATTCCGTATTCATGAAACTACAACTAAGAGCAATTTGGGAATAATACATAAATGCAAATCGAATATCATAATTATAATCTCTTCATAATTTTAATTACACAGTAATTATTCTAAGAATTTTACTTTTATTAATAAAACATTAAATATAATTAACATAATATATAACGATAAAAAAATATTTTTATTAATTAAAATAATAATGTCTTAGATAAAGTTGCAAGTAATCGACTAACTGTAAGGGTATAAATTAACACCTACACTCTCCCAACTAAATTCTAAATGTACTTGCCGAAACGATGATACTATTAGTAATAATCTTTGCCAACTTTTGATGGTAAACAAATAAAATTCCCAAGAATCATGCATACCTAAACTTAGGACCAGTTTGGAAGCATAGCCACAGAATTCCTACTACGATCTCATTCATAACCTAAACGATATGCACTTGGGTGAAATACTTTTAAGTTGTTGGTCATTATTTTTTGGACTATATGGTCCTTATCTTCCAATCCACTTCGTTATAATTCTTCCACTGCCTGACAAACTCCACTCGGTCAAGCAGAGACCAACCCCTCCCACGACATTATTTTGTCTACATGAAAGTGGTGGAAAATTACTGTATGAGATCTGACCAACATATTCATACATCTCTCTTTTGTTTAACTTTCATTGTTTTCAAGTGACGCTCCAGAATATATTGCACCCTCTCTTACATAAACCAAGTAATAATAAAGAAAAAGGTTGGCAACAGCTCTTCTCATTCATTTGGACTTTCTTTTTGGCGTTCGTCATGTACTAAGCTTATCCTTCCATGTAAACTTCAAGCTCCTAGCAGATTCCATTTTCGTTGAGGGGGCCAAAAGACAACTTATTATACCCAGAGGATATTTCTTCTTGGGTCTGCAGAATTTCTCTGCTATACCTCATTCTTTATTGCACTACTGTATTTGGGTCCCTTATCCTTTTCTTTTCCGCTTAACTTCTAGCTTTGGCAAAACATATTTGTCTGCCTTGTTCTGTAAAACCCTGAAGATCATATTATCCTACTGATGATAGGGTATTTCTTGATTCCTTCTTATCTTGTTCCTTCATACTTTCTTCTGCCCCTTCAAAGAACTCTCTGAAACCATACAAATGGACAAAGAGTAGATTGAGAGAAACTATCTTTTGAAGATTTAGCTGCACAGGAACTTATAATAGGTATAATGCACGTAATCACTCACTTCTAAATTGACAGGAAGTAGTGAATTTAACTAGCAGGATGTATTAACTGCAGAATGTCTGCCAAATGAATGTTTCTACCTTTATAATTCTCTGCTTTTTTTCACAGTTGAACACAGGAAAAGATGTCTGCAAAGTCATATGCACCTTCTCAGATGACAATAGAGATCTGCAGAAGCAAATTGGATGCATAAATGGAATATTTCAACTCTTTGACCGCCGCCATTTCCTCTGTGGTGGTCGCCGTATGGGTGGCCCAAACTGCAAAAGCCTTCCATCAGGTACTTTTGACGTAACAGCATCTTAAGAGAGGCAAGTGCTTGGGGTAGTCGCATTTCTTTTTTCTTAAGTTGCTATTAACAAGTGTTTTTTTCTTATTTTAGCACTTCACGAGAGCTCTCAATTGTACTTAATTTTGGTGTCTTGTTCTCATACTTAGAAATCCAACATTTGGACCATAACTTGCAATTTCCACTTGCCTTTTTGTTGTTTAATCTTTCAGTTGCACTGATTTTGCTAAATACATTCAATTGCTTGCTATGAACTTCTCTGCCCCACAAACAAGACTTCGAGCTACCTCTAGTAACTGTTTTGCAATGGCCTCATTTTCAGTCTTTCTGCCGTTGGGAGGTCGATGTTTTAAGTATCCTTGAGAGATCCACGTTTCTCATCATTAGGGCTACACAATCTGGTTTACTCCTTGCGGGATATTAATTACTAATTTCATGTCAAATCATTAATGCTTTCATTTGACTACCAAAACTCCCCTTTCTATTTTTCGTTTGGAAGCTTCAGACGTTTTTAGATGTGGAAAGAATATTTTTGCCTGTTCAACGACAACTACTAATATTTAGATTCTTTTAGGTCAAAATAGCAACTAGACGATGGAGCTCAAACAGGAACTCCAGAAAAACATGGTATAGTATGCGAGCCTTACTCAACTGGAAATACTAAAGTTAATCTGTCTTCAAGCACATGTAACTTCCGATTGCAGGAGAAAAAACAGAATGCCATGAAAGAGAAACAAAAAACTTCCTCTGAATCAACAAGAACCTATATTGCATCGTCCTCCTGTTCATCCAGTCTCTCATCTCTAGAATGCAGCAAAGCATCTCAATTTCTGAAACTCATGTTTGGAGTCCACCCACTTGCCAGCAAAATGCTTCCCTGCAGTCCAGTCAGCAATCTCTTGATCTGATCTCAGGGATGTTGTGAAGGATTCCATCTATAGAGAAGCTCGTGGCTTATCACTTAAAGCTGCACGTAAGGGAAGTACTGGGGGCCCAACCCTCAAGTACATTGATTCTCCAATACCTTTTCAGCACCTCAAGCATGTGGATGCGAAAGCTTCACGTCCAAAGGAATCATTTCAAGTAGTTCATAAACTTCAAGAAACCTCATGCAGAACCAGTGAAGGGAAGTTTGGCTCTTCAAATTCTTCACTGAGAGAGGCTCGTCAATTCTCTTGTGATGGAAGAGAATCAATAGAGGCACTGGAATCTGCAGTAAAGCTCAAAGAACTCCCTAGGTTGTCTTTGGACAGTAGAGCAGGCTCCATACGGGGATCCCCAACTGAAATGAAATCCAATTACACGTTAGATAATATGACAAGGGAGAATGACTCGAACAATATCCTAAGTCCACAAGAAGAAGCAGGATGCTATAAAAGATCATCTGGCCTTGTGGCAAAGTTGATGGGGTTGGAGAACCTCCCAGAACTCACATCAACAAAAGGAAATGATCCTTCCTTTTTAACCAGCAACCAAAGCCAACAATTCTTAAAAACTCGCCGAACAGGTGTTTAAATTCTGCCTCGACCAAGGGCATCAATTCGACTAAGGAATCCAAGTAACCTATCGTCATCATGAAACCAGCAAGATGCATAGACAAAGCCAGTCGTCCCACATCATCAGTGAATATAACTTGTAACTTATCAGGTCTTTCCCAGTGTGCTGTCAAAATACATAAACAGAAGAACCAATTATCATGGGGACCATTCCACCCAAGCTGTTAGAGCTAGCAACAAAAATTATGGTGCCAGATTGGTAAGATTCACACAAACGTCAAATGAGCCTCAGTCCGCCAGAATGAGTCCTAAGTAGGGCAAAGGCTCAACATCCTTGAATTTAAGACAACAACAGAAGAAACCAGGGTTGGAGAAGCAACCTCACCCTAAGGTGTCGTCATCAGACCTGAACAGGACCGGACAGCAGTCCACCAGAGAGCTAACAGAATCAGATTCTTCAGATAGAAAATCTGGCCGAAAGCCAAGGGGTGATGGAAGCAGTTCTATTAGTAGTAAAGTGAGAGACCTGTGTTTCCAAAGAGACTCAGTCTCTCAGTGTTCAGAGAACAGCGTTAGTTTGGGCTCACTTGTTGATGAAGAGATCCCCAGTATGGATAGGTCTGATAAGTCAAGTAGCATCCTCAACCAGCAAGCTCAAAGTACAGAAAATGTATGCTTTCTGCCTCTCAAGTATCTATGTGTTATTTTTAACATCTTTCACTGATCCAGTTTCTCTCATCCAGAATCCAATAGCAAGACCAATTAAAGCCAGATCCCACAAAGTACCAGCAACTTCCACAGAACAACCAAGTCCCATTACTATTCTAGATGCAACAGTTGGCCTTGATGATTTGCCATCTCCAATCAAGAAGATATCGATTGCATTCAAAGGTGGAAATATTCAACAGATAATAGTTACATTATCACAATTAACATTTTAATTGTATCTGACTCAAAACAATAGGCATATCCACATACATTTGGAAAGAAAGAATATATTGAAGGTTGACGAAAGAGTAAACAATTCATCCATTCTCAACTAAGGAAGAAAAATAGTTGATAGTTCAGGAAGTTAGATCAAATACACGTCAGAAAGAGAGAGAGCAAGAGAGAGAGAGAGAGAGTAAGAGAGACTCTGTTATATTAATATATGGTATTTCATTCTCTCATTATTATTCAACAATCCTGATGCAGATGATGCGACAGCAAACTCCTATAAGCTACAAAGGAACCCTGTGGACGTGAATCAATCATCCAGCAATACCAAGTCCATGCTCAACCTTGTGATTGATCCTACGGAAATGATGAAATACATCTTTCCAAATCTTAAGCAAGCATTATCAATGAATGGGGAGAATACAACCATCAGGCTCAATCCAACAAATTATCCAATCAATTGCAGCTTATTCCTAGCTCTGGAAGAAGCCAAAGGAAGACCTAGGCATTTAAAAGGATGCGTTGATAAACAGATAGATTCAAAACCTCAATTGAATACACAAAGAAATCTGTTATTTGATATTGTGAATGAAATTCTAGCTCGAAAATTATACTTGGAGAGTTCACTCAAGTGGTGGCTCTGTTCAAACATGCCAGTTGGACATCGACAGAGAGGACATCAGCTTTTGGGAGAACTACACTCAAAGATAGACAGGCTGCAAAGTGCCAATGCTCACTGCAGCTTAGATGACAAGGATGATAGTTGGACAAATATTATACGGGCAGACTTGACACATGAATCATCCCACTGGACTGCTTACCATGATGAAATTCCAGAACTACTTTTGTATACTGAGCGCCTGATCTTTAAAGACTTGATAAATGAAGTTGTGACCAATAAGACAGGAGGTCTACTGGGAAGGCCAGCTGACCATTGCAAGCAACTCTTTTCCATATAGGATTCTGGCAATCATTTGAAGCTGATACCCAACATTCACAGTTAGAAATCTACTCTACTTATAACATTTTTATTTCATTTTTCCCCAATGAAGAAAAAGATCAAAATAAAGTAAACGCTAGTTTTATGCTATAATGTAAATGTCCACAAGAAACTTAAATAAATGCTGTTCACAATCAAGAAGTATTTACCAGCATTTGCAGTTATGGTAAATTCGAGCAACAGGCACTGCACTTTTCTGATGCAGTAAACTAAGAACATATACTAATGACTTCTATATTTCTCAGTGAAAAGTGTGCAGTGCACTAAACATTGAAAGATTTTGACTCTTTGTTTTTATGATCTCAGTTACACTCAATTTGCATTGTTCAGGCCGTCATAGTAGACAGACTACCTATCATTTTAGTTCATCAAAAGGTATTTCATTTCTTGAAAAAGGAAAGACGTATAAATTTGTCCAATTGTAGCTAGACTAATTGGTGGTCAGCCAGCATGATACATAGGAGAAAACACCATTATATAACAAAAGAAATTCATTAAATTCTAGGGTCTTTGCTTTTGTTTTTGATCATCTCAAGTACCAAATAAATAAGATTGCAGGCACCAAGAAACCTCACAGAGGCAATTTCAACACAATAAAGTGCAAGCAATTGTGCATTAAATTTCCACTTTTCTCCCCTATCCCACTGATAAAACATAATACTGCTAGTTAAAAGCAAATGATCATTATTATCAACAACAGTCCAACTACAAAGAAGTAAGATAACATGTACCAAGAAACACAGCTCTTCACATTAAACCGCTCTCTGAGAAAAAAGTCAATTTGATTCAATTGTGCAGAGAGAAACACATCCTACTTTATCCATAAGAAAAAGGGTAAAGATTCTACACATACTCCATGAAACTTGACGTGGCCTCCAAAGTGCCATTAATCAGTATAAAATCATGACAAAGCAAGAATTGTCATGAGAATAAAAAATCTCTAACAGGGGTATATTCTGACAAGCTGCATTTGCATACCTCCGAAACTTGCTTGGGCCAATTATCTACTGTAGTTTGTAATAACCATTCAATAGAATCACATGCTGACCCTTAACTAGTCTTGAACCAGCTTCTGCTGCTAGACCCTAAAGAAGTATACAAATTCTAACAAAACCTAATTTACAACTGAGCCAGCTCCTCTGGGTTTTCCATGGATTGTTTAAGAATTTTCTCAGCCCTCTTTTTCTTGTCATCCTTCTCATTTTCATCTGCAGAGCACAACCAAACCTTCTCCATGCCTTTTTTCTGTACCTTTAAGTCAAGCGCAGTAGCCACTGACCTTCTTCCAATTCCTAACTTAAATTGCACAGTAGTTCTTTGATTAGGAAGAGCATTCTTCTTTTCCTCCGAATCAGAGAGTCTACCTTGGATTGCTTCAATAGCTGGAGCAAAGGTGCCCATCACTGACACAGGGTTATCCACAAAAACATTTTCCTCGGTAAGATTTCTAACAGCTGTGTCATTTGCAAACTTAGATGGAAGAGTCATGTGGGACACCTCCTTGTCTCCAGACTGTAGTGGAGCAGCAAGAAAGGGATTACTCTCCCCAACCTCTTTGGCCTTAACACTGGTAACGACAGCAACAGATGAAGAGCCTTCAGACCCATTACAATTATAGTGCTGCTGCAAGTTCAAAGCAAACCTATCCGTTTTTCCATGTTGCTTTGATAATTCAATCTTCTGGACCATGTCAGAAGCTTCTTCATTCCCTATTGGTAACTGAAGGTAAGTCTGTGGGTCAGGAAATGCAGGTAGCCATGGTGGAATGTGATCCCCAGGAGGCTCCTTACCCATTTGCAAAAAACTTGCTGCCAGGTTTCGCTCTCTGACAGCAGGGAAAGAGGGGAGAGAATATGCAAATGGGATAACCTCCGCAACACCAACAAATTGGACAATCTCCTTGATTGTGCCCGAACTTGCAAGACAATGATCAATATCAGAAGCAGCAGCAAAACCCTGAGAGGAGCCCAATTCTTCCAATCCTTGGATAATATCAAAAGCATTAACCTCAGTTCTACCGGCTAAGTTAGCAAAGAAATGTGCTGTCTTTCCTAAACTATGAATATATTGGAGAGTAACATCGGACAGCGTATCAAGAGCAGACTGTTGAAAGGCCTGAAACCCTGCACTCTCACATATTTGTGCTACAGCAATCTCGGCAATTGCCTGAGGGAATTCACTGGATTTCCTTTTTGAAAGGTGTAAATTTTGATGAATCGGGCCATTCTCCCCACCTCCATGGCTCATGATCAACAACACCTCATATCACTTCAACCACATCCAATAGCACCATACCTTCTCACCCACTATTTACCCATCCATTTCTTAATCCTCCTAACAAAATACAAAAAAACGAAACTATTAAATATGAAGGATCCATTTAACAGAGAACATCCATTAACACCCAGCACATTGATAAGAACAGCGTTTACACCAATGAGCCCAAAATCACTTAACAGAGAATGCGAAGACACAAGGAAGTAATCCATTACAAACAAGCAAACACTGAAAGACCAACGTGAGGCCATCATTCATTTTCTATGAGATTCGAGCAAACCCTAGAAATCCGAACATAAAAAAGAAAGAAACCAAGTCAAGAAATACAAAAGCGAAAGCACACATAAATTCTTACCAGCAGCAACTCTAGGGTTTACAAGTAGAACGCATGGAGTGAAATCAAGGGAAATTTATAGAAATTAAAATTAGAGAAAAACCCTCTTAAAACCCCCCAATTTGAATCTGCCTCAGACTTGAAGTTGAGAGAGAAAGGAGGGCGTGGGTTAATTATAGAAGACAGAATATGTGATTTTATTTACTCTCATGATACAGTCACCGGCCTGTGCATTTTATGACCCTGACCTCCCCAACCACTTCTTGCCAACTGTCATGTCATCACAATAATACACACTATCCCCTCTTTTCTTTTTGTTTTTATTTTTAATTCGTCTTATAAATTAGTCTTTTTCTTCATTTTTTATCTTTTAATCTGTATGGCACTTGTAGTTATTTGGGCTTACATACTCCCTTTTAGGTTACTTCACATTTGGGCTTTTAAGATGGGGCCATCACCATTCGGGCTTCACTTGTCGATGGATCTTTTGCATCACTCAAAAAAAAAAATCGATGTATTAAATTGATTTATTAAAAAATTAAAGGTATATTATTAGTGTATCTTAACTATGAGCAAAATATTATATATAATATATCTAGATAAATATTAACACCTATGAAAAATATACTCATATATCTTGATAAGTGACATAACTTAATTTTTACCGATGATTAAAAAATTCAACCAATTCGACTGATTTAATCGTAAAAATATTGAACTGTTTAACTTTTCGATTTGATTTTTAACTTTTTTATCGATTTACTTTAATAACTCTTGTTATTAAAAAATGATCATTTTATTAATTAATCGGTCAAATTTCGTAAACTAATAACGTCTTATAAACCAAAATTAATTAATTAATTTTCATTTAATAATCTCTTTTTTCAATTAGACTTCAAATTATTTAATAGATAAGGACAATCTCTTTCAATCATATTTCAAATTCTTTAATTTTATTCAATCTTTAGTTGATTTTGTGACGGACTAATAATGATTGAACTGTTTAAACCTTAAACTTATTGTTTTACCAGTTTAACTTCTGGTCCGATTTTGAAACATTGATTTTTACCATTCTAAAAAATTTAATACTTAATATTTGTGCAAATGTTAAATAATTCAATATATTTCTGATAAAATTTTGAAAAAAATTAGATGAAAATTTATTTTTTAATGATTTTTTAAAACTTTAAAGGATGAAATCATAAAAATTAGAGGAAAAGTCCAAATGTCACCAAATATTATAGAGTAACTCAAGAAAATATTTTAAGTAGATGATAAAGTCCGTTTGAACGTTAAGTATTGTGTATTACAATGGAATACGTAAATAAACATACTTCGTATGTTGTAACATGTAACACTACAAAATAAATATTGAGATATATTCGATGAATTACTAAAATATTAAGATATTCAAAATAATATACCTAAAAATTAACTTGCTAAGGTAACTTATCTTCCTATAAACTAAGATTTGAAATTTTTAATTTGAAATTATTTCAAGGCATTAATAGTATTATTGGTAGAACAATTATAAAATCATATCCTTTTAAGAAGACTTTTATTCCTACAATTTGATTATTACAATCTTATTTTCCATTACATAGTACAAAATCACATGAAATTAGTGATGAAATAAATAGAATAACAAATCCTTTTTTTGAGTAAATTAAACTTTAAATAACGTATTAGACAAAGAAAACTATATACATTGATAAAGAGTCACACATTCTAAAGTTCGTATAAATTCTTTGGACTTCATTGTTTCATTTTTAACCTAAATTCAACAGTGATAGTACTGACGTAGGGAACGTGTATATTAATTGTGTTAGAAAATGCTTCAAAATTATTAGCATTTAGAAAGGTGTCGTGAGTTCTGTAACTTTTTTATCAAATAACATGTTTATTTTGTTGATATTATCTAGTTATTAGTGGATGTAGACTGTTTACCTACTACTTAGTTGCTTAGTTTTAGCTTGGTTGGTTTATTTTGGATCTATTTAAGTAGCTAAACTGTTGTGTTATTTTTGTGAAAAAGATAGCAATTTCGTGTAGTACCTTTAGTTATTCCTCTGCTCATTTGTCTCTTCTTTCAAATTTCAACATGGTATCAGAGCTCCAGTTATCATTGGGCTTGTGAGGATTTAGTAGCAAAATCCTAGCAATTACATCAAACAATTTCTCTATTCCAATTACAATTTTTAATGGAGAAAATTATCACTCTTAAGCTATCAAAAAAAAGTCTTATTTGTAAGTTGTTAGTTTATAAGAGGTCACTGAAAGTGAGTCTGAGCCTACACCTCTTCTGCAAAATCCAACCCTAAATCAAATAAAGAAGAATAATGAAGAAAGGGCAAAGAAACCAAAAGCTCTATCTTGCCTCCATTCAGCAGTGATGGAAGGAATTTTCACGAGTATAATAGAATGTAAATCTTCTAAAGAGACATGGGAGAAACTAAAAGAAAAATTTAAGGGCAAAACTTAAACTAAGATGATGCAAATTTTGAATTTCAAAAGGAAATTTGAGATGTCAAAAATGAAGAATTCTAAAGGTGTCAAGGAATATGGGAGCAAACTTATGTCCATTGTCAATCAAATCAAATTACTTAGTGAAGAATTTTCTACTCAAAGGGTTGTAGACAAGCTTCTTGTAACACTTTCCAAAAGGTATGAGTCAAAATTTTCATCTCTTGAAGTTACTAAAGATATATCAAATATAACCTTTACAAAGTTACTAAACGTTCTTCAAGTTATGGACCAAAGAAGAATAATAAGAGACGGAGAAAATGGTGATAAGGTCGAAGGAGCATATATGGTCAAGAGTTCCTCTTCAACAAGTAAAAGTAAAATTCTCCAATATACAAATTATAAGAAGTCTGGCCATGAAGAGAAGGGTTGTTGGCACAAAAAAAATCGCAGTGCTTTAAGCGCAAGAGATTTGAGCATTTATAAAAAAACTGCAGATTTCAAAATGAAGAAGAAATAAACGTGGCACAAGAAGAAACTATTTTTTAGAGTTGTTGATGAGAAGCGCACCATAGAGAGATGTGCTCTAATATCTATAAATTGATGATAATGTGCATCAACAAATTTGGAGACGGTGATGAGAAGTGTATTATATTAGGAGAGAAATGCTCCATCTATGAAATTTTGAAACAAGGGAGAGTGTTAGAAAATGCTTCAAAATTGTTAGCATTTAGTGGTTATCGTGAGTTCTGTAACTTTTTAGTCAAATAACATGTTTATTTTGTTGATATTATCTAGTCATTAGTAGACGTAGGCTATTTACCTACTACTTAGTTAGTTGCTTAGTTTTAGCTTAGTTGGTTTATTTTGAGTTTATTTAAGAAGCTAAACTGTTGTATTATTTTTCTAAAAAAGATAGCAATTTCATACGGTACCCTTAGTTATTCCTCGGCTTCATTTGTCTCTTCTTTCAAATTCTAACAAATTGTTTATGCACTATAAAGCAAGAAGCTTATCTAGCTAAGAAATAAGCAAGCAATGGTCCATAGCTAAGAAATCTCTTAAAGACTACATTAAAAACAAGTTAAGATAGCTAATTATCGCACAACTTTTCTTCTCCCGCATATGTTTGCTTTCATTATAAGCAGCTTTCTTCAGAGGCTTCTTTGACTATTCAAAGCTGTTATTTGCTTCTACGAATAACGTCTTATTGGATCTCGTGCAAAGTTGACACTGCCACAATTATGCTTTCTTTACCCACTGACTCTCTTCTAAATACCAAGAAGACGCTAGTCTAACTCTAAACACCACCCTACCTAGTCTATTATACTCTTGTACAGTTGATGATCAAGCTATGAACAACATGTTATAGGAACATCATGTGGCAGGCTGATTTATATAGCGATGTACAGAATTTGCAATTGCCTGTAAAGATTTCTTTTACCTATGCACTCTCATCTCTTGAGTCTTGATTACCAGCCCGGATTCCTGCTGGTATCTTAACGTCAAAACCTCGACAAAGGGGGAGAAAAGTGAAATATGGAATTAATGACTAAAAACTTCAAAATGAGATTGACAGACGAAACATTAAATATCTAGGAGTTGCAGATTGTCCTTATCTTTATTTAGCGAGAAAAGAAAGAAACATTGACATCTTGCAAATAATCTTCACTATATAAGGACTTCAATGACAAGCTATACATAAAGAGATACATTTGCATTAAATTAAACGACTGGAGTTCCAATACAGAAAAAGAATTATCGCGCATTTACTGAACTGAGATTATGCGTAAATCAATTCATTGTAGTTACTGAATTACTTCTCTGACGAGTACAAAGTATAAGGATGAAATGCCGTGCTGATACCAAATTAATCACACTATGGAACCAAATATAAGGCATGAGAGCATGTGACCGCTGCTGTGGATGTAATAACTTCCTTAAACTCACACCAAGGCAATATATATATATAGAGCGAGAAGGAATCTTGTGCTGATAACTGAAGCACAGCAGCTTTGTTTCTCACATGGAAAAAAAGAAAATGAGATGCTCTCTTCTTGTTTTTAAGTTTTGAATGGCTTTTGATGTCAATGACGAGGAAACTGATGGTCTTACTTCCGGTACCATGATATTGGAGGAGCCTAGGGGTCACAGTCACACTGAAATGAAAAAGATCTCATGGATTTGCCCATAGGATATGGACTTGCCGCAGTGGGATTTAACAGGAGATTTTGAGAGCTTGAAGTCGACATCTGGAAATGGTTTCTTGGATCAATATCCGCTGCAGTTGTAACATGTGAGGCGAAATAAGATTGTGCTGTTCCAGGTGGGCTCAATAAAATCTGAGAGCCAGAAGACAAAGATAGTGTGGATTGCAATGGTACAACATTTAGGTTATGCAAGTCTTCTGTTTGTGTTGCATATCCATGACCTCCTAACTGAAAACTCGGAGGTTCTAATTGGAAAAATGAAGCATAAGGAGCAAATCCAAGCGAGGAAGAGTGAGTTGGTCGAAGTAAGAAACTGGTAGAAGCACCTGGACCTTCATCTCTTTCCTGTTCATCTTCTTCATTTCCTTTTGTCCAACTTTCATTCTCGTCGGCTAAATCTTTTGCAACTTCTTTCGATTTTTCCCTCATAAGTGAATCTGAACTCCAAAAGTTTGATCTTTCTAATTCACCCGCATCTTCCCAATTGATGCTGTTAGTTAATTTAGACCTTTCTTTGTCCGACTGTGATGAGGGATCAACTTCATGAGGACTTGTGACCGCAGGATGATTCAGGCCAAAGTTTGCAGGTGGCAGCGGGAGTGGAGGTAGCTCATCTATTCCGTGCTTAGCTGCATCAAGTAACCAATCTATGACCTTACTTGGCTGATTAAGGCCAAGCCTATCTTGAAGATCATACAATTGAATGGCAGTTAGTACAGAAAGCCTAACTCTTCTGTCTCTCAGTCCTCTTATAGTGAAAACCTTGCTATGCCTATCTTTTCCTCCAGAAGCTTTTGAGACTCGCACAATTCTTGGATCCTTCAATCCTAGCCACGGTACTGAGCTAGAAGTAGCCTTAGCCAACTTGCCATCATTAGCAGAAGAAATATCCTGATTTGTTGGATATTCCACTTCTTTTGAACTATTAATCATCTTATAACTCTCATCATCTGTGCAAAGATAACTGGGCTTGAGTGAAATTGGAACTAGTTACTCGTTGACAACAGTGGACCGCAGGCTGAACTGAGGAATAAGCTGCAATCATCAGAATGTCTGCAGATAAACCCCAAACATTTTAGGTTAAAGAAAAAGAAAACCAACAAACAAAGAGAAGGCGACTTCGGAGAGAAGAAGCGTGCATTTAGGATTAGGACCTTTAAGAAAGAAATCTGAAAACATGATCAACCCTTGTTTTCTCGTAGAAATCAAAGTTGGATGAGCAATTGTTCTTCAAACACTCAAGTCCTTTCGGATAACTGAAGCTAGTAAATCCTCAGACTTGATAGTTCCCATCGGAAACATAAATTAAACTGCAAATTAGACATACGGAAAAGAGAAACTTGAGGATTTGGAATTAAAGTTTCGGAATCATGAACTTAGGGTTCTATAACGGAAAAAAAGGAACTACTTCCCGATGATAGTTTGAGCCACTTTCAACTATTTCTCACAATTGCACTTACAGTGGTGATATAGATCATGCGGAGCCGTTATTAGTATCCTTCTCGATTTTGCAATGAACTCAACTCAACCAAGCAGTTGGTAGGGTTGAAGGGTTAAAATTGGATTATGGTCACAGAATGAATCTACCGGGGAACTAGAGCTGTTTGACAAAGGAAAACGTTGGAGTTGGACCGACCATGATTCAGAGAAGACGTAAAGATAAAGCAATGGCAGACATGGGGCCACGTGGCACATTTCCTCATTGGTTAACTAAATGTGCAAGTCTCCATCTTATCATTTCCTTTCTCACGCATGTTGAGCAATCATTGTCCCAATGAATAAACTGTAGGAGTTAGGACTAATTTTCCTTAGCTTAAGTCAAATTATGGTTTACATTTGTTGTTTCTATAGTTCATGTTCTGGTTTCTAGCAAGATGAATATACTGTTTACACTTACTATTTCTGTAAAGATCCTCAACATTCAGAAAAGCGGCTACTCACGCTTTATCGACAAGTACAAAAATAGTCTTGCCTGGACCTTTGTCACATGGATGGACGAAGAATGCCTGCCATTGCCCAGTACCAAGCAAGTTGTTTCTCGCATAAACCAAAAACAACCTTCTTAGCTGCAATATATCCCAATTTCATCTTCTACTTGTAATTTTTTGGAGTATTTTTTACTTTGTACTTGCAAGATATAGCATTTACGTACAGTTGTTTTGGAGTTCAAAATGAAATAACCAATGACTTAGCTAGTGAGGATTTGCTGAGGTTTTAGAGGCCAATTAAGAATTTAAGGAGATTTTAAACAGGAGAATGTGAGAATTGATTGTGAAGCTGTTGGATATAATATAATATTGTTGATAGTTGTTCAGAACTACAATGCGATACTTATAGTTGATTTTGTAACTTAAAATGGATGTAATCCAAAGGTTGAGAACATATAAACTAGTAAATCAAGAGACAAAAAACTATAGCATCTGTAACGCAAATTTCCATCCGGGAGATAGAGATGATATATTAATGCTGAGAGAACCCATATGGAATGGGAATTCAAAGACATGAAAGGAAATTACTTAGAAAAGTCTAGTCTTTGTGGACTCAATGTTGTGGCCATACTCTTAGACCATTGTCAGCTTGATGTGTATCATAGCAACTTAAGACACAGAGAAGTTACCATATGATATAGGTGAGGGACCAACCCATAAAACATCCACTGAGAAAGAGGACCACAAAACTTTTCTGCAGAGAGTTGCATGGAGCAAGTTGAATAAAACCAAACAATTGAGTTTTGATCAGGAAACTCTCTTTAGTTTCGATGAAGTCATGAATAGAAGGCCGGCTTTAGGTGAAGATATTTAGGGAAAACGTATGCAAGTTTGTTTCTTCATCTTTGAAAGGGATACTCAAACATGCTTTCACCTTGTTCAATGAAAAGAATTAGTGACTTGAGAGCTGTGGTTGTGGATACCATTTACGGGTCTAACCGTGAACCTGATATTTAAGTTGACCATGGAGTTGAAACCCTTTGGCCAAGAAGGATACAGAAGAGCTGTGGTTGCAGTAATGACAATGAAATAATCAAAACAAGCCCTTTGATTCTATAGTTCTCAGATGACGTATAAACTGGAAAACAATATGAAATCTTTCAGATGTCACTTAAGCCAAGAAAATCATTATACAAATGTGTGTACAATTACGTAACAGGCTGCAAATGAAATTGCGGTTAAAGATTATAATAGCAATTGTAACTGATGTAACTAAGATTGCAACTATAACATACTACAATTATCGCTAATAATACTTATGACAATTTCAAAAATCGTTATGATAAAGATGAAAGAAGATTCTTCTGTTTCTTCTAGGAGTTAGACAGAGGTACATTGTAAATTAGGTGAAGGAAGTAGCAAGATGGATTGGGATAATCTTATTAACTTTATTGAACACCATATCCTATTGCATATGTGTTTCACACAAACTTAATTTTAACCCTCTTCTTCTTATTCAAGAAACGAGGGGAAACTAAAAGGTGGAGTCTTGTTGGGAGAAGGTCGTAAAAAGGATAATCTCAAAGGGTAGCAGAAATGTTCTTTTCTCTTTTTATATTTGTTCTTCTTAACCCTACTTAGAGTTTAGACTGTAGATGCGTGGTTGTGTACGTGTGAGATGCCGTTCTCTTGCTTTTTACAGGACGAAAGAGACGGATGAGAACACTTTTAGGGCTTTGGTCTCTTCGCTTCTGCCTCCCTCTAAATTAAAAGCAGTGTAGGGCATCTCAAGATGAACAGTGGAAAGGTTTCTAACAAATTCTAATTCTGATGACTGATCCAAAGGTACAATTATTGCAAAAGATCAATGGTCCCCATACTTACTTACAACTCACACCCTTTGGCCATTAGCAGTTTAAACTCAATGTAATTATAAAACTCACACTGACATGAGTAGTACTGCTTCTACTGATAGTCATAATAGTAACCCATCTGCAATTCCCCTCCAAAATCTTTATTCATATAACTTTCATTTTCCTTCTAGGTCTCAATGTCTTGAAATTAAATTTCACATGTAATTTTGCAAACATCCATTCGTGTATGTGATAGTTGAAGCAATATTTTTTTAGTACATAAAAAGCATTCAAATGCTTATCTCATTAACTACTAACATTCACAAAAGTTGTTACTATTAAGTTTTCACATTACATATGCTTAAAAATGTATTGGTGTAGAGCAAGTTCTGCTAGCTTCTATGTTCTTCGCCAAAGTGCAGAAGTAATTAAGAGATCACAAAGAGACGGAACTAAAATAATCATAGTGCCGACCTCTAAGGTCAAAATCCATTTTCTAAGAGGGAAAAGAAAAGGAAATACAAATAATAATGAAGAACCTTGCACAAAAGCTACAAACACTCGATCCCAGAGTTTAGAATATGTCAACCCATCAAAAGGTAGTGAACTATTTTAGGACGAAATGAGCAACACTGGTTATGAGCGTGATTTTGTAATAAAGCCAGCAACATGATTGTATTGCAATAGACCCATAATTCTAGGAGTTCAAGTACTAAGAGTGTGAGTACAAGCAAGGAGAAAGTTTTGAAAATTGTTATTTAATATAACAAAAATTATATTTTTCTCGAACTAAAAATTTAATTTAATTTTTCAAGTTGAATTAACTTGAACATTTCATATTAATAATACAAGTATTTAAATAATTATAAATTCTCTCCATTTTAAATTTTTACACTTCTTAATTAAATAAGGAGTTCATTAACATTTTTTAACAACCTGAAAATGCATATTGTTTCTATAGCCTAACTAGGAAATAGTAGAATGCAAGAAGATTATTAACAAAGAAACACCATTTTCATAATTTTGTTTTATTGATTTCCAATTAATAATATTGATTGATTTCAAATTGATAATTTTAACGAATATTTTGTGAACTTCTAGAAAATGATTAATGAAAATAGAGGATTACCAATCCATTAATTAGGCAAGTGGGCAACCTTTAACAAGGTGCTTGAAACCCTAGAAAGAACATTTAGAATTTACATACAATTCCAAGGTTTCATGCACATAAAATCATAAATTTGTAAGTTGAATAAAATTCTTAAGATTGTTATAGGAATTGTAATTTTGCTTATAGGTATCACAATATATTTATTCACTTGTTTGTCAATTAATGTATTTTATTCATTATTACTTTGTTTTATTCGTTATTCCCAGCTCGATCTTGCTAGCTATCTATATGGACCAAGCAGTCTTTTGTCCGATATGACAAAGAAGACAAAGAACAGAACAAAAAGAAAATTTGAAAATTTATTTCTATGAAAAATTTTCCGGACATGGGGCGTGTGATTTCACTATCTCTGCCATCTGTCCTTCGCATTACTCATTAATTTTGTTTTCTGTACTACTCACCGGTTCTTTCTTCTTTACCTGTTGCTGGTTTTTCCCCATCATTTTTCATGACCTAACGTCAGACATAACTGCGAGACAGCAATCCCGAGATGTTAAAAGATAAAGTAAGAAGAACTAAAAATGTATATGCATGTATATGTCAACTGATTAAGTGCTATACAGTAAGCTGAGTATTTGGGAGAAGAAAATAAAGAACACCACTTGGGCATTGTTTTACCATTAGGAGAGGCCTTCTGACCTGTTCACCAGTCTTTCAGAACATGTTACGTAAATCAGATGATGACAGGAGTTTTGCTCATCACGAGTAACAGGTGGTGATGGTGATAGTGAACAGCTCTCTAATTGGGTCCCTCTCCTTCAATCCCACTAATTGCACAAATTTGGAAACGAGTTTAAAATATGGCCATATGTTTTAACCTCGCAGGGTGAAGCAAACAGGCCAAGGCCACGCTTTGTACGTCCTCTTCTGGTGTAAGATGAATTGAGCATGCTTATATTGTCCGGTTCTAATTATTGAGCTTATTATTTAAAGAAAAGTCACCGAAGAGATGATGGACAATGAAGCGTTCGCAATATCCTTTTGGTATGGTGATTTTAACGGAATAGCAAAATTGTTGAATGAATCTGACGGACAAAGCATCCGATGGAGAAGAAAGAGCATGCATGGGCACGCCTGGCTGCTAAAGTAACCAAGAAGTTTGGAAAAAGGAAGAATATAAAGTCTTTGAGCATGTTGCGGACTCGTTGAATTGTCTAATCATCTCAAAACGTTTCTGTACGCATCAAGTACTACTCGTGCTTTATCAAAAACTATAATGCTTAATTACCAAAAGAAAAAAAAAAGAAAAGAAAATAACAAATATATCCTCCTATCCACGTTGGGTTTCATGATATGTACATATGTTAAGTGTTGACAATGTTAGAAGATAAACCCGTGTAGAATTCTTTTGGGTTCTTCTAGACATGAAAAATGAGTGTATTTGCTGTCTTTCACTTTGTTAGCTGTCAAAGTTCATTTATTATAGTTGATTGTTAGGTGTTGTTAGTTGTCAAAGTAGTAAACTGACTTTCATGCCTATATAAAGAACCTTGTATTTGTAATGCATGTATGAGAGAAAAATAGAAAAATAAGAGAAATATAGAGCAAAAGCTCATATATAACAACAACTAGTGTAACGTTGTTCTATTCTCAATATATTTTTGTTTGATTTAGAATTGTTTGTCTACTTCGATTTCCAACAAGTAGGATCAGAGTCAAGTTTGTAACTACATTTTAAGGACATGAAAATAATCAATATGATTCAGCCTTAAATTCCAAAATTAATAAAGACAAATTATGAAAATTGGAGCATCCAAATGAATGTACTTTTCAGATCATAAGATTTGTGGGAGATTGTTGAAGAGGGCTATACTGAGCTTGAAGATGCGATCACCGAAGCATCTTTATCAAATGGGCAAAAGACATCACTAAAGGAATCACACAAGAAGGATAAGAAGGCCTTGTTTTTGATCTTTTAAGGAGTTAATGAATCAACATTTGAAAAAATATCAGAGGCAAAAATATTAAAGGATGCATGGGAAATTCTACAGAAATCTCTTCAAGGAGTCAAAAAAGCTAAAAAGGTACAACTCTAATATCTTATAATTGAATTTGAAACATTAAAAATGCAGAGTTCCAAAAAGATTAGTGGCTATGTTACTCGTTTGAAAACGGTGGCGAACAAGATGAAAAGAAATGGAGAAACTCTTGGCGATGTCAGGGTGATGGAAAAACTTTTATGTTCACTGACAAGGAAACTTGATTATGTTGTCCCTGCCATTGAAGAATCAAATGATTTGTCACAAATCTCTATTGATGAATTTATGGACTCTCTTCAAGCTTATGAGTTGAGAATGATCCAAAATGAAAATACTAATGATTTGGAACAAGCTTTGCAAAGCAATTTATCTTTTGGTGGTAATCAAACTAGCGGCAGTTACGAACAAAGTAGAGGAAATCGAGGTAGCTACAGAGGTGCCTACAGATGTGAACGTGGTGGACAAGGACGTGATGGACGAGGACGTGGTAGGAAATCTTTTGGAAGAGGCCAAACAAATGAAGGCTTTCAAATATATGTTAGTGATCGAGGATTCCAAAACCTAGGAAGAGGCGGTTTTCAATAGTGAGGTGATAAATCACAAGTGCAATGTTATAACTGTAACAAGTACGACCATTTTAGTTATGAGTGCAGATCAGCCCCTAAGAGGAAGGAAACAAATCATTTTACAGCAACAGAAGATAAAGAAATTGAATCGACTATTTTCTTAACATACAAAGGAAATGAAAAGTGCAAGAAAAATGTTTGGTATTTTGACACCAGTGCTAGCAATCACATGTGTGGGCGAAAAGAGCTGTTTACAAATTTGGATGAGATTATCTAAGCAAAAGTTACTTTCAATAGCACGACTGCCTCGTACTGATCTCAACAGAGGATTTTACTCAACAATCTTTTAATGATAACAAATCGAAATAAACAATCAACTTAAGTAATTAACTAAACAAGAAACAAAAACGAAAACACTTGAGATAAAAGAAACAACTTCTTTAATAATTCTAGCTTCTTAAAAGGAGATCAAAAAGTTATTCACTAAGAAACATAAACGTTTCCCTGCCGAAAAGTTATAAACATCAAAGCTGGAAAATTCGCGACAACTATTGGAATTTTTTGAACACAAACACTACTATCGACAATCACAAAATCACCAAGACTGCTGGAAGTTTTCCACACCAAAAACCACTATCGTTGACAGTGAGCAGCCCAACCAAAATCACACAAACACCATAGAACAGTTCACCCAAGAGCCACCCAACAAGAATGAACGTCTAGCTTAAGAAATACCCTAAAAGATCAATCCACAATCGTTAGTTTCTCAACTAGATAACTCACACATAATACCCAAAACTTCTTTACCGTGAACCACTTATAAGCTCAATCAACAACGCAGCAAAAATAGATGAAGTTTTTCAACAGCATAGAATACATCATATTAATCTTTTCATACTTCCTTACTTGGTTATGCACAAGCCTTCAGCCATATATTTAAAAAATAAATGAACACCCATTATTTCACAAAACTTGCAGCCACGCCCTACCTTCACACTGTCACATGATAGTCCCCATAATAATATCTTCACCAAATCAGCTGCAGAATGTCATCAAAGATCACCTAAAAATTAGCTGCCAAGTCACCCATTAGTTTTCGTTTTTCCACACCCAAAATCAACAACCATTCGACTCTTAATACACGTTAATCTCAGCAATATTGCAGATGCAAATAATTAACCTAAATCACCTTAGATAGCCATTATCCCAAAATAGGATAGAATTATGGGTGAAGTAATTCTTTTGGTTACATTAATGTTATTACTTCCACATTGCGCTTTCAGGAAGAAATTTCAG
>JAOQMM010000008.1:10192722-10205838 GCA_027563515.1 Erythroxylum platyclados | reverse complement strand
AGCTGTTGTTAGTATGCACCCGGTATATATTTCACATAAGAAGAGTGTCAAGGTGTTGTTAATGGATTCAAGGGTGCTATTTATTGTTCTTTTGATAGTTTAGCAGAAGATGGAAAGATATATTCTCAATTTTGTGAAGAGAAAGCATTTTGTTCAATGGTAAAATAACTTTAATATATATTATTTGTTATATGTGATCATTTAATTGGATTCAAATATAATTAATATTGATATTTGTATATATAATACAGATTTTGAATATTGATTGCCCGAATTGTAATGCGTTGAAGAAGTTACAGATTTCAAATGCTAAGCCTAACATTGGTCAACATTTTTATGAATGAGTTAATACAAAAGTAAGTAATTGAATTATTGTTTGTAGCAATGCCGATCGTATAAATTAATGTTAATCAATATTCGAATTGAAGGTGTCTTGTAGGTACTTGGTATTTGTGAAAGACATGAAAGTTTGTTTTTGTCGTAAATTATGTCAAACAAATTCTGTGCATTGGGGTAAGAGTCTTCTTCGAAAGATGTATTGTTGCTCGCAAGAAGTAAGTATGTCACCGTATTGGTGCGGGATTCAACTGAGTGCAATGATGAATGATGATGAAGAAGTAAGTATGTGTCAAAATTTATGTGCATTATACGATAAGAATTTGTAAAAATTTATGTGCATTATGCAAAAATGTTATATAAGTCCTAATATTTGTGTTTATATCTTTATTTTGTAGGTCCCATACGATTTCATTGCTTGGTCATCAGATGTATCTTCAAAAAAGATGGAGACATTGTAATAGTTAGAAGATCATAACTAAACTATTATGTTTATTGAGAGTGTTTTGTCTTTTATTCAATAAAGAACCACTTTAATATTCAGTTGTTCGCTTTTGCCAGAATACATTTTAGAACTAACTCCAATTATTAGAAGGTTGTAGATCTAACAACTAATTGCAATTATTCGAAGCTGGGTGTTAGTTGTAATTAGTTACAAGGTTGAGCCTACTATTTCCTTACCCCATATGAAACTTTTGCTACAACTTGTGAATGTTTAACAACTGAATTTAACTCAAATCTTAGGAAACCCAAATTAATATGTAATAAAGAAAGTACAGCCTTCAGTAAAAAACTTCAGCCTAAGACCTATATTATTAAACATGTTGCATCATCATGAGACAGTAGTTTAGTTATTTGTAATATCTCAAACTATGTAATTAAAGTAGATAAGCAAAGAACTCCAACAATCAAAAGAATTTCATAAAAAAACTAAAAGGATAAAGCAGATAAGCAAAGAACTCCAACAACCAAAAGGATTTCATAAAAAATCAGAAGAAGAAAAAGCAATTTATAAGGTATTGGCAAACTGAATATCAGTTTCAAGAGCTTTAAGAGAGTCCTTGAAGGATTTTCGCATTCCCCTAAAACTTTTCTTATCTTTAGGTGACTAAATGATTAGAAGAGAGCAATTTTGACCTCCTCTCTTCACTTGCTTTTCTTTCATTTTCTTTTCGATCACTCCTCCCATCTTTTCCCAGTGTTAAATGAATGATACAAATTTAGTGTTGTACGGAATATCTTAAGCCTATTTTCTTTCTATTCATAGTCCAATTACAAAATTAGAGTCCACCAATTTATTCAAAATATCTTAAATTGTTTTCTTTTTATTAGATTAGTTATCTGGTATAATTTAATAGTTGACTTATATAAAATATCTTAGAGAGCAATTATGACCTCCTCTTCTCACTTGCTTTTCTTTCGTTTTCTCTTTGGTCCCTCCTCTGATCTTTTCCCAACGTTAAATGAAGGACACACATGTAGTGCTGTATGGAATATCTGAAGCTTATTTTCTTTCTATCCATAGTCCAATTACAAAATTAAAGTCTACCAATTTATCCAAAATATCTTAAATTGTTTTCTTTTTATTAGGTTGGTTATCTAGTATAATTTAATAGTTGTCTTATATAAAATATCTTAAATTATTTTATCTTAAATTATTTTATATAAGTCAATTAAAGTTATAATTCTTGTCAAGATATATGTTATGATATCTTATTATTTAATTCTGGACATTATTTGACAATTGGACTTAGTTGGATTTATGTGGGACTCTTTCAAGATAAGTTTGATAAGGTTTAAAATCCTAATCAATATGGGATTTAATGGATAACCTATTTTGGGGATAATGGCTCTCTAAGATAGCATATTCTTTAGAGATTTGGTTGGATTATTGCAGCTGGGATGTGGCTGTAATTTACGTGAGATGGGGGCTAAAGTATTGTCGTTTTTAGTGTGAATCAATGATAGTTTTTGTATGACCTGGAGGTTGGGATTTTAGGGCTATCTTGGATAATATTTTATAGCTGATTTTATAGGATATGATTATAATGTGGTGTTGAATTTTTGGTCAAGAGTTCCGTGACTTTTGTGGACTATGTAATTGTCGATTTTGTGTGATTTTGACAGCTGCGTTTTCTTTTTTTTTTTGGGAACGACTATTGAGGGCAATTTGGTATCTAGTTTTATCTTGTGTTTTCTGATTCTTGTTATGTTGTTCACTATCGATGGAGCTTTGATTGTGTAGCTGTCGGTTGTGATTTGTGGGATGTGAAAACTTCACAAATCTTTGTGATTTTTACAGTTGTTATGTATAGTTGATGGTGTGGTTAGCTTTTGTTGGGTTGATTGGGTATTAATCAGGTGTGCTTTTAGTGGCTGTCAATAGTGGTGGTTGTATGCATAAAATTTTAGCAGGCGCCGTGGATTTTGTAACTTTGCTGTTTGCAAAGTTTTGGTGAAGAAACATTTATCTTTATTGGTGATTTGTTCATTGCTATGTATGTGATGGTTCGGTGACAATGTCGAAAGACTCCAGCATCATTCTTGATGAACAACTTTCCAATCTTTCGTTGAAGAAGCTGGAATTATTAGGGAAATTGTTTTTCTTATTTCAAGTGTCTTTGTTTATGTCCTTTATTGTTTCAGTCACTTGAGTTGTTTAACTCTTATCTTTATTTTCAAACATTGTTGAGAAAATCCTTCGTTGAGGTTAGCACAAGTTGGTCGTGTTATTGGGAGTGATTTACTTTCACAAGTTATGAGGACGAGGGATAGTGTCAAGGGTTGGGTGAGTTGACTCTATAATGCCTTGAGTAAAACTATTGTTGTTTTAGTGAAAGTGATTAAGTTGAGTGGGGGCCTTGCAGATGTAAGCAAGGTGTGCCGAATTGTGTTACCAAATCTTGGGTGTTGATTTTTTGTTTCGTGTTTAATTTTTCTACTTTCATTTGTGTTAGAAAATTTATAAATTGCTGATACAGTTGCTTTATATCAAGCAACCACAAATACAGTTCAAAGCAACTAAGGCAGAACCTAGTTTTTCTAAAACTACATCGTTTTGAATTTTCAATTGGTATCAGAGCATGTCACCGAATCAGAACTTGGTATGTCAAGTTGGCTCAGATCCGTGTTTCACAATTATGGCTATAAGAGAAGGGGAATCAATCATTAGGCCTTTGTTACTAGATGGTTCTAATGACCTTATTTGGAAATCAAGAATGAAAGTATTCATTCTAGCATAAGGAACTATGGCATAGACTTTGGTGTTGAATGACTGGACACATCCAATGACGATTAATGAAAAGAATGAAGTGGTACCTAGAGATCCATCTGAGTGGACAAGAGCTGAAGAAAAGGAAGCACTTGGCAATTCTCATGCATTGCATGCAATCTTCAGTGCTGTCGATGAAGGATGCTTTAGTATGATTTCTGCATGTGAATCAACAAAAAAAGCATGGGACACTCTGCAAACAATACATGAAGGATCTAAATCTATAATAGTTTCGAAACTTCAAATGTTAGCCGCTAGATTCGAAGAGCTTAAGATGGATGAAAGTGATATTATTGGAGACTTCCATGAGAGGTTGCATGACATAGCCAACCAAGCACATCAACTTGGGAAGAAGTATTTGAATATGAAACTTGTCAAGAAAACTTTGAGATCGCTGCCTCCGAGATTAATACCAAAAATTGCAGCCATCGAAGAAGCCCATGATATTAATGAATTGTCTTTAGATAAGGTAATTGGGATTCTTACAACTTTGAGATGAATTTGTTGGGAGATAAACATGAGAAGAATAAAGGATTGGCATTGCAAGCTGAGGTTGGTAAAGCCATGAATGATTCAGGAGATGAATTTGATGAGAATAAAGATATGGAGTTATTAATAAGAAATTTCAGTAAGTAGCTAAAGAAGGTAAAGAAAGATAGACTTGAGTCCCAACAGAATGATGGGAGTTCTTCCAACAATAACTTCAAAAAACAAGCAAAAGCAAAGAAGATACAATGTCATAAGTGTCAAGGTTTCGGACAAATGCAAGTGGAATGTGCTAACACTCTTAAAAGGAGAAAAGGAAAGTCTTGCACTAGTACTTGGAGTGAAAATGAATCTAGAAGTGAGTATGGTAGTGGAGAGGAATTTATGAGCAATAATGTTGTGTTAGTTGCTTTATATAACAGAAGTCCAATTGCTTGCTTAATAGCAACTAAGAAGAAAGAAACTGATGATGAAACCGTGGGTAAACCAATCCAAAATTTCAGGAAAAATGCAGATGAATTAGTCCAAGTTTAATTTCAAATTATGAGAGTCATGATGGTGATTCAGAGGACAAAAGTGAGGATATTTACAAAGCCTATGAGTTAATATATGCAAAGTGGGTGCAAGCATGTAAGAAAAATGAAAAGCTAAAGAAGGAAAACTCTACCATGAAGAACATCATTCAAGACCTTGAGAAAAAGTTATTATCTACAATAGATGAGCTTAATAAAACAAAGTTAAAGTTGGTCAGTATGGAAAAAGGGATAAGAATGTTAAATGGAGGTACTAAAAAGTTAGAGAAGTTGTTCGAAATTGGTAAGATTAAAGGAGACCATCAAGGCATTGGCTATAAAGGTCAATATTTTAAGTCGAATGATCAGAAAAATGGCTAGATCTATAAAAGGAGAAACTTAAAGGAGCAAAAGGAAATTTATACCTACTTGTCACTTTTGTGGGGTAAACATGCATATAAGGCCAAATTGTTATAAGTTGTTACAAATGATATTTCAAAGGGCTCAAAACTGAAAGTATATACATTCTACGATGAATTTCTAGTAGCAACCAACGTTACCAAAGCATACTTGGGTTAGAAAGGGTTAAAGAAGCTACTTGACGAATTATCAAAATTGTATAGATGACCACGTTACTTTTGGAGATGGAAAGAAGGCCACGGCTGTTGAAAGAGGGACCCTTTGCGTGGATGGACAATCACACTTCAAAAATGTGCTTCATGTGGATAGTCCAAAAACCAATTTGGTAGTTGAAGAAAATCTTTAAAACTGACCTCACAAACCAGCTCAAAAAATGCAAAGAAGTAAGAACCAAAAACTGCTCAAATCTGTAGTTAGTTGCTGTTAGTGAAGAAACTGTTCAGACAGAGGATAAGTCAGTTGCTTTAGAAGATAATGTGATAAGGAATAACACCAGGTTTGAATTTTTTCAAAGGGCATAGGGACTGTGTGCTTTACATTTTTGAAGTATATTTTGATGTTATTTTTAGAAAAAAAGGAGGGCTCGAAGGAGTTAACATTTAGACTTTTTGAGTTTTTGATTTATGGGTTTTCTAACGTTCAGGTGATTGGTATGTGTTTGGCTTTTTCTTATTTGTTGAATATTATATGTGAAAATGAGGCTCTGCTTGATGATTTGAGAGTTTTTCTTTTAGATTTTGATTTATGAAGTTATGTTAAGAAAATGTTAATGCTTGGTTGGAGACCTAGTGGAAGATTCGAATTTCATATGATTTGGGTTTTTCAAGTTTTATCTTGGTTTCTCTCTATATTGTTGGGTGTATGAGTTTGGACATTATGCTTTCACATGGTTTATGTGAAGGGGAGAGTGATTAAGTTTGATTTTGATTTGTTGAACGCATTTTCGGGGTTTATGAATTTAATCAATCGTATGCGGATGGCTTTGATATGAGTAATAATATGTTGGCTTATGCTTTGACTGGTGGTAAATTGTCATCTTTGCCTTCTGCTGTTGCACTACGTGCTTATGATTCTTCCGCTGCACACTGCTGATTTTTATGCTTCTTTATTCCCTGAGATTGATTACGTTGAAGGCATTTTTTGTTTTGACATTGTTTTGTCCCAAGGGAGAGATATCAAATTGTTTTTGGTGACTGTTCCATTTAGGAGGAGATTTCAAGGTATATGCATGACTATTTGTCCTACTTTTTGGCATCTTTTTGTCTTGATGGGAGAAATTTGGATGATTAGATAATTGTTCATATGGGATTATTGTTTCTTTGGATGTTTCTTGAACTTGATGCACTTGACGTTATGTGAATTTGAATGTTATTTGGAAGTTATTCGAAACTTGATGTTCGATTAAGGGGAAGTTTCTATATGTTATGTGAACTTGATGTTGTGTCTAATTATCTTCTTAAAGGGGAGTTTCGATATGTGACAAATAATGCTAAAAGGGGGAGATTGTTAAGATATATGTTATGATATCTTATTATTTAATTTTGGACATTATTTGATAATTGGACTTAGTTGGATTTATATGAGACTCTTTCAAGATAAATTTGATAAGGTTTAAAATCTTAATCAAGATGGGATTTAATGGATAACCTATTTTATGGATAATGGCTATCTAAGGTAGCATATTCTTTAGAGATTTGGTTGATTTATTGCAGTTGGACTGTGGCTGTAATTTACGTGAGATAAGGGCTGAAGTATTGTCGTTTTTTATGTGAATCAATGACAATTTTTGTATGACCTGGAGGCTGGGATTTTAAGACTATCTTGGATAATATTTTACAGCTGATTTTATAAGATATGATTCTGATGTGGTGCTGAATTTTTGGTTCAAGAGTTACGTGACTTTTGTGGGCTGTGTAATTGTCAATTTTGTGTGATTTTGGAGTCTGTGTTTTCTTCTATTTTTTTTAATGACTATTAAGGGCAATTTGACAACTGGTTTTATCTTGTGTTTGCATGATTCTTCTAGTGTTGTTCACTATCGATGGAGCTTTGATTGTATGGCTATCGGTGGTGATTTGTGGGGTGTGAAAACTTCACAAGTCTTTGTGATTTTTACAGCTGTTACGTATAGTTAATGGTGTGGCTTTTACTGAGCCGATTAGGTGTTATTTAGGTGTGCTTTTTGTGGCTGTTGATAGTGGTGGTGGTGTGTATAAAATCCTAGCAGACATCATGGATTTTGCAGCTCCGTTGTTTGCAACGGTTCGGTGAAGAAACGTTTACGTTTATTGGTGATTTGTTCGTTTCTGTGTATGTGATGGTTCGGTGACAATATCAAAAGACTGCAGCATCATTCTTGATGAGCAACTTTCCAATTTTTTGTTAAAGAAGCTGGAATTATTAGAGAAGTTGTTTTTCTTATCTCAAGTTTCTTTGTTTATGTCCTTTATTGTTTCAAGCACTTGAGTTGTTTAATTATTACCTTTATTGTCAAACGTTGTTGAGAAAATCCTCTGTTGAAGTTAGCACCAGTTGGTCATGTTATTGGAAGTCATTTGCTTTCACGAGTTGTGAGGACGAGCGATAGTGTCAAGGGTTAGGTGAATCGGCTCTTTAATATCTTGAGTAAAACTATTATTGTTCATTGCTGAAAGTGATTAAGCTGGGTGAAAGCCCCGCAGACGTAGACAAGGTATATCGAACTGCGTTACCAAATCTCGGGTATTGCTTTGTTTATTTCGCGTTTAATTTTTCTGTTTTCGTTTGTGCTAAAAAATTTATAAATTGCTGATATAGTTGCTTTATATCAAGCAACCACAGATACAATTCAAAGCAACTAGGTGATAACCTAATTATTCCAAAACTACATCATTTCAGATTTTCAATTCTATTAAATCAAATTTCAAATTGAGTTTAAGTTTAAGGAATTAACTCAAAATCTGAATAACTTACTCTGAACAACGTTTAAAATAATATTACTTTAATTTTAAATTTAAGAAATAAATTATTTAAAATAATATCATTTTAAAATATATTTTCCAAAACAAGATTGCTTCGATGAGATTTTCACTTTTAAATAACCTCTTTTCTTCATAAATCATGAACGATGATTGCAGTTCCATATAATTTCTTAATTTCTTTTATTTCTGTTCTGTTACAAGTACTTCTGCCTTCTTTAGTAAATGGTAAAATTCCCCCGCCCAAAATATGCAGTGTATGCAACTAGTTATACACTGCAAAACATGGAGGTTTACTGAAAATCTTTAAGCCCATCAACAAACAGAGAAGCAAAAGTTTCCATTTCATGTCTTGGCAGGGCCAAACCAATCTCAACCCCTCCCTTTTCATCTCTACTTTGATTCAAAGAAATAGCTCCAGTCCTGTCTATCGATATAATTTCCACCTTCTTTGGTCTTCCCCACCCAAAATCAAACTCATAAACTTCAAAACGAGGCGATCCAGCCACACTAATAAGTTGAATTCCTTGTTCTGCAGTTTTCATAGATGGTATCATGTTCTCTGCTCCTTCAAACAGTCTCTTCTCCAATCTCTTTATAACGCCGCTGATTCTCTCTCCAATTACTGCAACCCCATTTTCCTCCGTAAAATCTCTTGCTCTGGAAACAACTTCACAAGGGAACACACAGTTCCCGAAGTAATTGCCTGGAACAGGAGGGTCTAGACGGCTCCTGTAGTCAACTACAAACAGGGAATGAACCTTTCTGTTGTCGTCTCCTCCTCGTGCTTTCACCATACAAACCAATACGTATGCGTACGTGACTACGAAAGAGGACAAATGAATCTGGTTGCTCACTTGGGATTCTACCCTTTCTTTCAGCTTGTTTATGTCTTCCCGGCTCAGTTGAAATGTTGATCTAACGATGTTGGGAATAGTACACAAGTTGGACATCAACTTCAAGCTCGATGCTGACTCGGTCATGGCTGCCCATTGGTTCCTAAACAGAGCTTCTAGTCCACTTGGGTCTTCAAAACATGTGCGGTCGAATGATGGAACCAGCTGTGAAGGTAACTGGAACTCAGGTGAATTTTCGTCTCCATCGAAGTGCTTACATATATAACTCCAGGCTCTGAAGAACATGGTTATGCTTGTGCCATCAAGAACTGCATGGTGAATGGAGTATGCAATCGAAAACCCTTTATTTGGGAAGAAGGTAATTTGAAGAGCAATTATTGAGGCATCGGTGTCAGATACTGACAGCATGGGTACATAGGGATGCGACTCCAACGCATCACGTACTTGATGACTTGATAGATGGTGAAAGTCGGCGTCGGACTCGGCAACCACAAGAGATACCCAACTGCAGTCGGGAGTATACACGAGGAGGGGACTGGATGAGTTTGGAGGCCACTTGATGTGACCAGCAAGAGGAAGGAAATGACAGAGAGCGAGAGACAGGGAGCGTTTGAGTCTGGGAAGGATCGCAGAATAGAAAAGATGAGGTGTTAAATCGGTGATTTCATAAAAGAACAGGCGCTCTACAGGTGGGAATTTGAGCCAAAACATGTCAAAAAAGGTGAGAGGAAGAGAGAATTGAGTGGCTGACTGACGATGAAATGGTGAGATTTGGCAGGTTTCCCCAATTCTGACTGAGTTCCTACATCCGCCTGCCATGATCTACAGAGACAAGTTAAGGTTTGATGATGGCAGTAGCTATATAATGTTTGGTCAGTGGGGGTTGATGGTAGTAGCTATATAATGTTAATAAATCAACTCTATTTCTACAAAGTTGTATATTTAACATAATTTATTTCTAAAGTTAACTTTTAAAGCTCCGTATTATAATATTGGAAATTAGAGTTTAGGTGGACTCTTCTTTTGTTGGAACATGAGTTTGGTCAAGTTTTTCATGCTAGATGGGGTAGGTGTATGGTGGAATTGGTATTTCTGATGTTAGAAACTATATTATAACTTTGCTTAATTGATGCTGAGTGCTGGCATTGGGGTCTGGAATCTCCTGCGGAGTGAGAACTGATGCAGTAGCATTGTAAGCCACGTTTCCCTTCCTAAGTAAAGCCACCACCGTATGGTCCATGAACATAACGACAGGAATTGAACACATATTCTACGGTCATCTAAATTTAGTTTTCAACGCAGTATCTATTCCAAAGATTCTGCACCCATTACAATACAAATTAAATAATTACACAATTACACAATAAAAATATTAAACAATTCGTGCATTATTAGTTGAGGAATCATCAATATTTTACTGAAACAATTAGATAATTGAAAACAAAACTAGATAAACATTTTTTTATATCTTTTCTTTTTAAATAATGCTTATTCTAGTTCTCAGATTTTATTAAAAATTTTGAAATCCCACGGTTTTCTTTTCAACTAATTATACCTCTAATTGATTTTACGAATCAAATTAGCATAACTCTAATCTTCTAATCCATAAAATAGTCAAAAAACAGACTGTGTATTTCCCACCTTTTTAGTGATTTTTTGTATGAAAATTGAAGTTGTAGTGATTTGATCTATGGAAACAAAGATTAAAAAACATAAATAATTGAACTTTAAAGTTGATTGTCGTTACCCTTTCTATTTTGTGGTTTGATTTGATACACAGCCAAGTCTGTGGACTGTGGGAAACTTCAGCCACCTACCTCATGCCCATTTAAGTATATTTTATTGAAAGATCAAATTAATCTGTAATTCTTAGGAAGTACTTTTATGTGCTTAAAATGTTTTTTTAATTTTCTAGAAGATTTTTTATTTCCTACAAGACTTTTTTGTATTTTTTAGAAGATCTTTTGTATTTTTCAAAAATCTTCTGTTTTTACTATCTATTAACAATTATATTTTTACATTGTCAATCCTTTTGTTAAGAGCTAACTCTGACCTTGTCGAGTATGATACTTCCAGCCTTTCAATCGAGAGCACTAGAGAATCTCCATTTGTTCTCCTAAGTGTGTACTTCCCCTCTGTGGTAATGACGGCGATTTGACTATTATCTGAGCCTCCATTTGTTAGCCGAGTTCCTGTTGATGGTTTTGTATATACCTTTTATTGTAGCCTATTCTTTGATGAGACTAAAGGTACCGTAGCTCTATAGAGGTTCCTCTTGTTTTTAGGTCTTGAAATATTCTTACATTTCTTAATCTATAAGTGAAATAGATACAACTGTTAAGGGCAATCTTGTACAGAGAGTGGTCACCTTTACTTTAGAATCTGAGGTTGCTAGACCAATTATTTTTGTCTAGTTCACTTCTAGGCAGTTGATATTGCAAAGAAATACGATTTTGGACCTGGTAGGGGCAGAGAAGTAGCATCTAAAGAATAAATGGTAAGCTAATTAAGTCTCTTGATAATAATTTACACCTCTTGCTAACTAAATAAAATTTTATCCTATCTAGAGTTTTAAGCATTTTTTTATGAATAATCATAGAATAAATGAGGCTTAGGTGTGTTTAAATTGCACCAGTCAGTTTATACTGTAGTAAACCATTTTACTACAGAGGCAGATGCTTTAAACTTCTAAAGGTAGGAATGGTCGTTGAATTTTCTAGAATCATTGATCTGTAATCTATCTGTAATTGTATAGAATCAATTATAGCAAGTTACTAAAACTAGAGTACATCAGATTATAAATCCCATTAGGACTATATTACTAATGTCTATTAATCCTAGTCCAACAAAGAAATTAATTAAAACAAGAATTTGTGAAGGACAAATTGAACTGCTAAACTAACGAAAACAATGCTATTAAACTAATGAAAAGAAATCAATAATATGAATGCTAGGATTTCAAAGTTCGCTTATATGGAGCTCCGATTATCATGTAAGATTGGTCATCTTCATTGAAATAGCAATTAACGTAAAGTATTTATACCCTCTCTCAAAGCACACAAGTATATCTAATTAGGTAACTATCACTTCTTGATGCATAATTCAACCTAATCAATATCATTAAGCTTAGTTAATCTTTTCATCTTCTATCCCAAACTAGGGATTTAACTACTCAATATAATAAAAACAAAACTAACATAAAGTAATCCTAATAATAAAAGAAAGGAAGAAAGAAAGAACTAGACAAGTTATCACAATCTCCTCCAATCTTACCCTAAAACCCTCTTTGATTCTAAGAACCGCTAAAACTATAAAATTTTTGACAAAGGAGGTTGTCTCTGGCATCCAAAATCCCCTAGGTTAAACCTAATGAAAGTATTTACAGTTAAGGTTACAAATTAGAGTCCTAAGTTATTTAAACTTGTGATTTTTTGTGTCTTTGGAAATTATGGATTAAATTGATGTTGGACTAGTATAAGCACTGATGTCGGTTTTGTTTTGAAATTTTTATGCATCTTAGGGCAATATGTAGCTGATACTTGACACTAAGTTATACTCAACATATGTTTTGTTCTATAACTTTCTACATAAAAGCATGATTAGTCTAATGTTGGCCCATGAACCACTTTAGCATCAGCCCATGTACCACTCTAATGCTGGTCTTATTTTGCTTCTTAACTTCCTTTTATCCAATGTATAATCGATGCCTGTCTCCTTGATCATTTATAACACTTATTATATCTTCTCCATTAACTTCTCTAATTTTTCACATCTTCGAGCTTGAATTGACCTTTAATTTTTGCCATAAATTTGTTTCCATTCGAGTTGGCTTTCAATTGACGCTAATGTCTCCTCAATTGGACAACTACAAAGAAAGTTTCACACAAATTTGGATTTTCTCTTCAAACTCACCACTTACAAGACAATAAACTAAGCATAAGAAAACATATTGTAATATGTATAAATATTTTATAAAGATGTCAAATTATAACTAAGTTAACCCCTAATAACATGTAAAATATAAATCTATCAATTGTTTCCTATCCATATTGTGAGATACTCCACATTTGAATTGGGGTTATAGAGGAGGAGGTTAGCCATCAAAGAGTTTAAACTTCTGTTGTTTCGTTGCCATTAGTTTCCTAGGATTATATCCTTGACCCTTACTTTGTCTAGCAATATGTAGCATCCCACTCTCATAGGACATCCACCCGACATTCTGGTGAACATTCGAGTGGATACCCCACAAGGGTGGAACGCTAGAGCAAAACAGTATA
>JAOQMM010000008.1:10152849-10177693 GCA_027563515.1 Erythroxylum platyclados | reverse complement strand
CAATTCCTTGGAATATAGTCACGCTCCATCTTTTTTTTCTGATTGTTGATACTAAACATGAGCTTCTATAAGATGTCTAGGGAGGTCCATAAGTATGCAGCCTTACTCCTCACTAGTAGATAGATTGTTTCTGATAGACCCACATAAAAAAAGTGCAAATAAAATATAAAAATAAGTAACATAATAAATACAAAACAAAGTAAAGAATAAACAGGATAGAATAGGCAAATAAATACACAAACAAGAAAGAAGATAAGTAAATAAATAAAACAAACACATCATTATAAGAAAATGTGTAGGTTAAGGAAATGCTTAGGCTAAATACAAGAAATAAGACCCAAAGGAAAATGTTTAAAAGACCAATGAAAAAGGTAAGGGCCTCACTATATGAGATCCCTTACTCGTATCCTAGTACATTTGATGGTCATGTCCTCGGTAAGTTCCAGCAAAGTCATATCATTTTTATCACCTCCCCCTAGTTCTTCTTAGGCATTGCTTTTCTCCTCTTACAATCCCTAAGTACAATCCTCTCGTATTTCTCATTAGAGCATCATAATGTCTCTTTTTAACATGTCTAAACCACCTAAACCTTGTTTCTCTTAATTTTTCATTAATATTAGTCACCTTTAATTTGTTTCTTACCATTATATTCCTAACCTTATCTCTTCTAATAAGGTTGCATATCCAACAGAGCATCCTCATCTCTGCCACCATTAGCTTATAACTATGTACCTGTTTGATAGGTTAACATTTTACAATATAGAGCATGGCTGACCTAATTTCTACATAATAAAATTTGCCTTTAAGCTTAAGTGGTATCTTTTTGTCACATAAAACTCCTGATGCACTTCTTCATTTAAGTTACCTGATCTAATACGGTGAACAATGTCCTCGTTGATCTCTCCATTATTTTGGATGATAGATCATAGATACTTAAAATACTCTTTTTGTGATATAACTTCTGAAACAATTTTTATCTCCATATTGGAAGCCACCCTATGGCCTAAAAAGTTGCACTCTTAAGTACTCATTCTTAGTCATTCTCAATTTAAAACTCTTTGACTTGTAATGTATCCCTCTAAAGTTCTAGCTTGATATTGACACCCTCTTTTGTCTCATCCATTAAAACAATTTCATCAGCAAACAACATACACCAAAGCACCAGGGTCATTCCTAACGTTTTATAGGCCCGAGACAAATTAAAAAGAAGGGCCCCAATAAGTGAACAATACTTAAATATGTATTGTTTAAGGTAAACACAATATTTAATTTGCTTACAAGCCCTTTTCAATTAAAAAGTTCCTTACTTTATTATCAATATTTTTCTAATTTCTAGGATCATAAATATTCAATAGAAGGATCGATTGCTCATCTGCCCTTAAATTTTATAAATTTGATGTTGGCACATGATCATGATTACTCAAATTACTAACATTCTCATAAATATGAATTTCAATACTTAAATTTCATTAGGTTTTCAAAACTATCTCCACTAATTCCTCATAATTCTTACTAAAGGAGTTTACTCTCAAATTTATCAATAACTCCTTTTTAGGATTCTATTAACTATTTTACTCTATTTTTTTCCATTTTTACCTCTACATAAATACTTTTTAGGCAACATCATATACAATATTTATAGGGTTCATTACTAAAAAAATCCCAAACTTTTGTCAATAAAGTAAATTTATACATACAAAATCAACTGAATCCATAAATAAAAAATGTTAACTGTGACTCAATAAATGAAAAAGAGATGAATTGCAATTGAAGAAGGAAATAAGAGTTAAAACTATCAACTATGATATTTGCGAATGAAAGAGAGATAAATTAGGCTAATAAACTTCAATTCAAATCGAAATTATACCTAAAATTGACATATTTCAATTTATCTAAATAAACTACATACCATCTATAATTAAATTGACATATTTCAATTTATCCAGATAAACTGCAATTGAAATAGGAAATGAATGAGTGATGAATTATTCTTAGAATTTAATCTAAGTCTCAATTTGAAAATAGAAATTCCTACCTAGATTGAAAATGATATCATACTCATAATCAAATTTCAATTTTTTACTTAATCTATAGATTAAAAGAGCTACTGAGAAAATAAAAAATTCAAAGCAGAAAAATAAGAAAAATGAGAATTGAGAGAACAAATGAGATATGTTTTTTACCTAGATGGAAATAGTATTGATGGAGGTACGGCTAATGCAAAATTCTTGAATTTAAGGATTTCTCTTATTGAATTTCAATTTGAAAAATGTGAATCATGACATTTAGCAAGAGCAATTTTATTTCGAAATGTTCGCTTCTATTGTTGTTTTACCTTTCAAAAAAAAAGTTTTTTGTATGTATGTTGATAGACCAAGCTATCTTTTTTACTAAATTGATATTGATGTTTGCTCCTTAAATAAATTCCTTTAAATTTTTTAAAAAGGACAACTCTTTCCATACCTACTTCTTAGCTCAAGTGAAACTTTTATGTAATCAAAATAATTAGAAATTAATAGGCCCCTTGTAAGTGTGAGCCCTGGACGAGGGCCCTTCCTGCCCTTAGCTCAGGACCAACCCTACAAGGCACGCCCTCTTAGATATTCTTAAGGAATACATCCATTATCACTGTAACTAAAAAGAGGCTCAATAAGAAACCTTAGTGTGGTCCAATATCAATAGAAATGCTATGTATCTCATTCTATCGTCCTCACCTTAATCTTGATTGATAATGATAATGACTAGTATCAATACTATATTGTACCAAAACCAAAATTGATATCAACTTCAATACAATATTTAAAACATTTGTTCAAATTCTTAAACCTTCAAAGAATTACACATTAATAGGCACAAGACTTGCACAAATTTTTGGAATCTACTATATTGATTAATTTTGTTGAATATGTCTTTTTTTAAATTATTAATTTATTGACTAATTTATCTAAAAATAAGCATAATAGACATATCCTTTTGAAATTTTATTCAATATACATTTGAATTAATGATTATGATTTTTACATTTGAATTAATGATTATGATTTTTACATTTGAATTAATGATTATGATTTTTTCTTTATTAAAAAATCAATTTTAGTATATTCACCACCTTTAATTTAAATATGAAATTACTAAAATGACTTTTTGGACAAGATCGAGTTACACGCTTTAAACAGGGTTGGAATTGGATCCTGTACTTGTACTAGAAAAACCCATACTAGTAACCAAACAGCTCGGAAACAAACCGGACCCAAAACTTGTACTTCCCAACAATAAGGGAAGCCGAAAAGAAAATAGAGAAAGAACACATCATTCCCAGTTCACAGGGTACCTTTCGTTCTCACCCAATTTGTTCGCTTGAAATCACTGTGCCATCTCACCACCATCATATCCTTCCTTTGCAAGATCTAGCATTTCCTTTACCAGGTAGCTTTTGGCACCTTCTTCCTTACAGATCACACCTACATTTTTTCGCCTTTTTTGTTTTTACATTGTTTTCATGTTGGTATCTATTGTTTGCTTTCTGAGTTTTTCGTTGTTGAGTCTATTTTGTCCTTTTTTCTTTAATCAGACATTATAATGGGTAGCTGCTACTTTTCACTGATTAGTTCTGTTTCACTGGTCTACTGCCATTTCTAATAGGTTGTATTGTTGGTTTTAATGTTGCCAAGATGCTGTTTTTTTTTTTTTTTTGCTGATTCTTGTTTTGTGGGTGCACTATCTTCTTGTGCTTAGCTAGGAGCTTTAGGGTTTAGTTTTGGGGTTCTATGCAAGGAACAGACTGCACCCCGTTTCCAAAAACAAATAATTTTGATTTCTTTTACAAAGGTTTGTGTTTTAGTGAGCTCCTGTTAGTTCTTAAAGCTGCAAGATTACGTGTAGTTGACTCCATATTGAGGTTTCGTAGTTTGTCCATAAAATTAGAGGCTTCTCTCTGTGTACTTTGTAAAATTAGTTTTATACCATATATTGTACGTCCATTCCTATTGTTCCATTATAAGTGCATTAAATTCTGTTGATTCATGATGTTGTTCCTGTATGATGATTTACATGAAGGAAGGGCTTCAAATTAGTTGATTTTTCTCTTTGTTATTGTCAACTGTGTTTACATTGCTAAATTGCTTATTAGTTAATAATCTTTTATTGAGCATATGGGTTGCTATAGCTCTAGCGATGTGCTATATATGGTGTAGAGTTGCTTTCATATTAATATTTTTATTATATTTCTTGACAGAATGGCAATGCAAACAGCAAGTGACCCTGGTAGCCCTACTGCCCAAGTGGTTGGAAATGCCTTTGTTGAGCAATATTACCATATTCTTCACACGTCACCAGAATTGGTTTACAGATTTTATCAGGACTCAAGTGTGTTAAGCCGACCAGATGCTAATGGTGTAATGACATCAGTTGCAACCATGCAAGTAAGACGCATTTCTCATTCCCTTTTGGATGCTACTTGATATTTGTAATTGATTGGGCCTCTAGCAGACGCCACAATTAATTTGTGTTGTTGGACCAAAAGGCAATGTTATTTAACAACTTTTGCAATTCAGCTACTTGACATATGACTTCTGGTCATTTTCTTGATTCAATCAGTTCAAGTTTCTGTTTGAAGGATTGTTGATGATTAGTGTGCTGAAATTCTTGATATACAGTGTGATTTATCCAGGCCCCAGAGGTCTTATGGAATTCTCAATAGCGCATTATAATTTGCTCCTGCAATTTTTTTCTGCCTAACAAAATATAGTTCTGGGTTATAGTTTGTTGACATATACAAGACAAGTGTTTCAGTTGCCAATACTTAGTGTCTGTGCTTTATAACAGTAACTTAGTTTCCTATATTGATTGTTAAGTTTTTGCATGTTTTCATTCTACCAATCTTTTGACAGGCAGGTATCAAACTCTAGCCTTCTGATGCCATAAGATTTTTTTTGTTTGTTTTGTAGGTTTAACTAGAATCTAATAATCTCTTGGTTTATTGTTTGTTAGTTTAATTTGAATGATTAATCTGTGCATGTATTCTCTCTCTCTCACCCTCCTGCAAAATTGAAGAAAACCTTGTTTCCATTACCAAAGATTCCATTGAGAACAATAGCATAAATGCTTAAGTTCTTAATGATTTGTATAAGAGCCAGTAGAAACACTGATGGTGGTTTTCTCTTGGTAAAGGGTATCAATGAGAAGATACTTTCCTTGAATTTTAAGGACTACAAGGCTGAAATAAAAACTGCAGATGCTCAGAAATCTTATAAGGAAGGTGTGACTGTGTTAGTAACCGGATGCTTAACAGGCAAGGATAACCTGAGAAGAAAGTTTGTACAGTCATTCTTTCTTGCACCACAAGACAATGGATATTTTGTCCTGAATGATGTTTTCAGATATGTGGAAGATGGTGAACAATTTGATAATCATCAAGATAATGTTGTTGATAATATTCCAACAATTCCTCTAATCCCAAATCCTGGTATGATATCACTGTTGCAACAACTATATCTTTTACTTATCCTGTTTGCCCTGTTTCTTTTCCTTTCCAAAACTAAAAACTTTTTCCCTTTTTTTCAATTTTTTTCTTACAGAGACTTCTCATGTGCCTGATCCTTCTGCGCCAGACCCTGCAACTTCTGTTTCCAAAGAGGATAAAATTGTTGCTGAGGATGCTAACTCTGCAGTGGGCTCCGATAAACAGTTAATCCATGAAAAAGAAGCTGTTGCTGAATCCCAATCTCATTCCAACGGAAATGGTGTTCCTATAGTTGTTGAATCAACTTCTTCAACCCAAGAGGACGCTCCAAAAAAATCTTATGCATCCATAGTGAGACTATGCTCAGAACACTTTTCAATCAAATTGACTCCTTTGAATAGCATCTTCATGTGCATTGATTCTTATATTAGGTTAAAGTGGCCAAGGGGAGTTCAGCAACCACAAAGGTTTACGTACCTACCAGTACTACAAAGTTGGCTCCAAACAAAACTGAGAATCAGGCTGTAGGTGCAATAATACCTCTCACAGAGCCGGAAGCAGCGGTGCTGAGTGGCAATGAGAGCCCCGAAACTAGCAGCATTACTGAGGAAGGTATATTGTTTTATGTTTGTTTCACATTTATCAATGTGTGGCTTTCTGTTATATATTTATGAATGTTGTTTAATAATGGGTCTCTGAATAATATTTTCTGCTTTCAGTTGAGGGTCATTCCATATACATCCGAAACCTGCCTTTCAATATGACAGATTCTCAGCTTGAGATGGAATTCAGGACATTCGGCCCAATCAAGGAAGGAGGTATACAAGTTAGGTATAACAAGGTTGGCCTCGAGGACTTTTCTTGACTTATAACGTTCATCTATTCCTACTTATCTAACAGTAATATTTTGGATATAACAGCAACAGGGATATTGCTTTGGTTTTGTGGAATTCCTTTCTTTGAGATCGATGCAGGATGCAATTCAGGTTTGTCCTTATCAACATTGAACTTCTTAGTGGGATTACTTTGCAGTCTTAGACATTGGACATTATGGTTTGATGCTCTCCAGTTTATAGGTAATGCTTCAAATTAGTATCATTGCATTGTTTAAAACTGTTTTTCATAAAGAAAGAAAACACAGGCTTGCTGATATATCAGTTCTGTAAGAATCAGAATGGTCTGTTAAATTGGTGAGAGCTCTGGTTGTGGTCTATATAATATTGTTCAAGTAGTAGAAATACCCCAGGCAGCCACTTAAAATGAATTTTTGGGGAGAATTCAAATGCTAATAAGACAAAAGGAGCCAAATGAGATTTTGGAAAAAGTAAAAGGTTTTAAAGATTCATTTGGAAGAGGCTGGACGGTTTTGTGGGTTTAGGATCCCGCACTTGTCCAATAATCTGTGGCAATGAACCGCACTTGTTATACCAAATAATTTTTTAAATTCTGTTCCTCTGATCCAAACATTGCAAAAGTTGTGCCCTGTTTTTGCGACGTTAAATCTGTAGAAGGTGGAAAATTCTCAGCAATCATGCAGAATGTTGCATTAAATATTCAGGAGAGGTCACTTTTTATGCTTTCCATGATAAAGGTTCTGAGGCCAGATATTTTGCATTAAAAATCCGTATGGTTTTGTGGGTGTGCTTGTTAATCCCTTATGCAGAGCCACTAAAGGAATTACATTCCAGAATGCCATAACGTACATTAGATTGGTATAACAACAATACATGTTTCGGGCTTGATCTGGGCATTAACTAATCTGCGCATGAACTCTGTCATTACTTAAACCAAGATTTTCATTATTCCAAAAGTTATTTCAGAAATTTAAGTGAGCTTTGCGAAAATTATGACTTATCAGGGATAGTGTTATGGTGAGTAGTTTGGAAAAGTTTTTCTTTACAGCCATGAGCATTTAATATGAGCTGAATCGCCTTTTGTACTTTGACTTATAAGTGACTTCGAAGTTGATAAATTTCACTTCAGATAGTCAATTAAGACCCATCCATGAATAAGAAAGAGAAAAGAAATCTCTACAATGAGATGGGACATCCCGTAGTAATAACTAGTATAATGACTTCGTCATGTGGGAGGGACATGGGGATGTAAAGAAGGAAAGAGGTCCATCTTCCTTCTTTTACTGAAAGATTTCTTGAAAATGTTTCAAATTTGAGTTCACCTTGTCAAAAAAAATTTGAAATTGGTTATTGCCAAAATTAGAAAATCAGGTTGTTTAGTTTATTATTGTCAACTTAATATTATTAATTGTGCATGCTATGGATGAACAAACTGTGTGTATGCAATTCCTTGTTATGTCAAAATCTTGAAGTGAATTGTTTTTGGTTGTCCTTTTACTTTGAAATTTCTTTCCAAAAGAATTAACTTTTTCTTCTAAAATCTTGTGACTATATATTGAGTTTCCTTAGGTAAGTAATTTCATTTAACCTTTCAGGCTTCACCTATGATCATCGGCGGGCGTCAAGCAGTTATTGAGATGAAAAGAACTACAACTCAAGGTAGGTAGGATGTAATTGTCTTTTGTCTTGTTCTGATACATTTCTTGGATGAACATTAAACATCTACAACTTAGCATGATAACTGGAGGAATGAAAAATAATGCGAGTATATGCTCATTTATCATGACGCATGTAGTTTTGAAGCTACTAACTCTTTTCCCTATCCATTATTTCAAACTCTTTACAATGATGATCAGATGTTATGTTATGAAGCTTTTGATGCTGCTTATTCTTGCAGCTGGTGGTGGAAGAGGTAGGTTCTATGGAAGGGCAGGCTATCAAAGTGAAAGCTTCAGAGGCCATGGCAATTATGGCGGCGGAAGGGGCTTCATAAGAGCTGAATTTGGAAACCGTGGTGAATTTTCTGGTCGAGGCAGGGGTTCATCAGGGCGAGGGAGGGGGAGAGGCGGTCGATCAGGTGGGGCAAAGCAGAATGCTGTTTCAACTTGAAAATTGGCTCATTGACCATTCTTTGCTGCAGCAAATTTTGTAATACGGTTGATCCTCAGCATTTTAAAGAATTCAAACTGTACTTTCTTTGGGAAATTGGCTTAATATTCAATTAAGATGCGATTACATTACTTTAGGATCTCCTTTTACAGTAGGGATAGGTTAAAAGGTTTTCTCCTTAGTCTCACTGCAACTTTGTAGATCATGTGGTTGGCTCCTAACTTTGTGAAGTTAATTGAAGTAACATATCATAATATTTCAGTGGATTGGTTGACTGCAAATACTGGAACCTCTTTGAAAATTGTAGTACTGTAATGATGATATCTATAGAACCTTGGGGGAGATGAGATCTTCTATTCCATCCTTTTTGTTCTTATTTTGTATGATTCTTTTTCAGTCACAAATTTTATAATAAATAAATGGGACAGAGAGAAATTTGTGGCTGAAAGTGGATAGCACAAAATAAAAACAGAGGGGATGGAACAGAGAATTTCGTCCCAACCTTAGGTATATCTTCAGCTTATTAGGTGTACTGCAAGTAACATTGCATGTTGTGCCCGATGGGGAAGATAGCAAAAATAATTAAATTGGAATGATTTATCTATAATGCAAGGCATCAAGAAAATCACTGTCTTAAGTCGAAAATTTCTTCTTTACAGTGCAGTAAGATAACGAGATTTGACCATAGGGTTAACGTCTCTTTCATCAATTTTGATGCACTTCAAAGAGTGGAGTAAGAACTGTCTTCTGGAAGTAATGATAGCAAAAAACAAAGAAGAGATGATGGGAAGAAGATGCGTGTGTATTAAGAGCTATACATGTCTGTCAAGTGTCTGTAGAAGAAACAATACTATTCGTTGACAGTGATTATATACTGAACAAAAAAATGAACGTTTGGGTATAATAAAGTATAATAATAACAATGATGGACGTTTTAAACGTTTGGGTATAATAAAGTATAATAATAACCATGATGGACGTTCGGGTATAATAGCAACGATGGGAATTAATGAAATAAAAGTGGGGTAACATTAATGGTTAACTGACAAGTTTTGGAACACCGATACCTACAATCTTTCACTTAGTCCAAAACTTGAGAAATAAACTGTAACTATTTAGAAGAAAAATAAGCAAACAATTAGGTAAACTAAGCCTTGAATTTGGTGTCCAAGAAATCTTGAAGACAGAACCTGTTAGAAAAATAAACAGCCTCAAAATAGCCTGGTATTATGATCACTCTAGAGAGATAGCCCAAAAGCTCTCATAAGATGTTGGCCAGCCCCCCACAATCACATAGGTGAGTCCATCAAGTGTGTATTGCTCACACTACCCAAACTTGGGCTATGGAATTTATTACAGATTAAACAATCCAACTTCATCAAACGCAGTAAAGTCATGATAAGGACGCAATTCAACAACTGAATATTCTCAATATTATTCCACAAACAATGTACAAGTAAGTAGTTACCATATAATTTGGTTTGACTCATTAAATTTGGTGTCCCAAGACAGGTGTCCATTACGAGTTTACTACGCAACTGGGCTCAACCCCATCCCTTTAGCATGCTCTAAAATTAGTTTCCTACTTAAAGCTTTTGTAAACGAATCCACTAAATTTCTCTTTGACTTGACATAATCTAGAAAGATCACACTATGCCTAATTAAAGTACAAACAATTTTATGTCTCAATTTGATATGTTTACTTTTGTCATTATATGCCTTGTTCTTGGCAACATGAATGTCAACTTGCGAATCACAATGAAGGAACACAGATGGAATTGGTTTTTCCTAAGTGGAATATCTGCTAAGAGATTCCTTAGTCACTCAGCTTCCCATCCTGTCAGTTCCAAAGTCATAAACTTAGCCTCCATTGTTGATCTCGCAATACATGTTTGTTTGGATAATTTCCAAGACCCTGCAGCTCTTGCTAAGGTAAAAATATAATCGCTGATAGAGTGTATATCATCACTCTCCACAACCCAGTTAACATTAGAATACCCCTCTAATATAGGAGGATGACCACCAAAAGATAATTAGAAATGCATTGTACCTTTCAAATATCTCAACAAACGAATCAATGCATTCCAATGCTTTTAACTAGAATTATGAGTATACCTACTAAGTCTACTCACACTGTATGTAATATCAGGATGAGAATAGTTCATCAAGAACATCACACTACCAAGAATTTTAGCATACTCAGCTTGGTTTACACTATCACCAAGATTTTTCTTTAAAGCAATACTAGCATCATAGGGAGTCTTAACCGGATGAACATCATAGTAACCAAATTTCTTCAAAATTTTCTCAACATAATGAGTTTGATTCAACCGAAAACTAGAGTCAATCCTATCAACTTTGATTCCCAAAATAAAGTCCACAGGTCCAAGATCTTTCATATCATCCACATAAAGAGTTATGATCACACAACCATTGATGTCAAGTTTTATGTAAATGCAAAAATTAGCATCACAAGAGGTGAAACGATGTTTGAAAATCTCACTTTCAAATTTCTCATGTCACTATTTGGGAACTTGTTTAAGTCCATACAAAGACTTAATCAACTTACACACCTTTTGTTCTTGACCAGGCACTCTAAACCCCTCGAGCTGGACCATATAAATTTCCTCATCTAGATCACCATTCAAGAAAGTTGTCTTAACATCCATTTGGTACACATGAAGCTTAAATACTGAGGCAATAGAAAACAACATCCTAATAAATGCAATTTTAGTAACAAGAGAGTAAGTATCAAAGAAATCCAATCCTTCCTTTTGTTTAAAGCCTTTAATCACAAGTCTTGCCTTGAACCTCTCAATGGTTCCTTCAGGTCTCAATTTCTTTTTTGAAAATCCACTTACACTCCAAAGGCTTACAACATCGCGGTAGATCAACTAAAACCCAAGTTTTATTAGACATGATTGACTCTAACTCATTATCTATAGCTTCCTTCCAAAAGGTAGCATCCACAGATCTCGTTACTTCCTCATAAGTTTTGGGATCTTCCTTAATAATATAAGTCACCACAAAACCATCATCTATCTCCGTAGGTTGTTTCACCACAAAGGAAATAATAAAGTCAGAACCAAAACTAGTGGGCACTCTAGCTCTTTTGCTTCTCCTTAGTTCAATATTTTCCTCTTCCTCTATTTCATCATTAGTAGAAGAACGAAAGACAGACTCTCTAGGACCTTGCACACTCACTTTCATAGGAAATATATCCTCAAAGAACACTGCATCTCTTGATTCCATAATTGATCTATAAGTGTTAGATCCCTCTTCTTTAACCATAAATCTATAGGCAGTACTATTAGAGGCATATCCCACAAAAATTGAATTAATAGTCTTAGGCCCAATTTTCTTTCTCTTATGTTCAGGTAGAGCAACCTTAGCAAGACACCCTCACACTTTCAAAAAATGCAAGTTAGGTGGATAACCTTTCCAAATTTTATACAAGGTTTGATCTAATTTCTTATAAGGGACTCTGTTTAGAACATAACAAGTTAAAAGAATAGTTCCCCCCATAAAATCAGGTAATCCTGAGGAAATCTACATTGCATTCATCATATCCTTAAGTGTTCGATTTTTCCTCTCGGCTATTCCATTTTGTTCAGGCGTATAAGGGGCTGAAAGCTCATGAATAATACCATCGTTTTCACAAAAGTTAGCAAGGAAATTAGTATTATACTCACCACCTCGATCAGACCTTAATCTCTTAATTTTCCTTTCTAATTGGTTCTCAACCTCAACTTTGTATTTCATAAATATTTCCTCTACATCACTTTTATTTTTCAACAAGTAAACCTTAGTAAATCTAGAGCAATCATCCATAAAGGTAATATAATATCTCATGCCTCCTTTACTCATACAATTCTTAAAATCACCCAAATATGTGTGCACCAAGTCCAACAATTGTGACTCTCTCTCATTCACTGATTTAAGAGGTTTTTTAGAGTGTTTAGCTTCAACACAAATTTGACATTTGTCTATTTCATTGGAGATCTTAAGTTTAAGCTTTGCATCCTTTTAATTGACCTCACATTCATATGCCTAAGTCTAGAGTGCCATAGGTCTAGAGACTCGATAATATAAGCAGAAGAAGTAGATGCATTCATTTCAACGTCAAGTACAAATAAGCCCTCATTACAAAACCCTTTACTAACAAAGTTCCCATTCTTAGTAAGAACTAGCTTATCAAAATCAAAGGTAAGTTTAACACCAGCCTTGTTAAGCAATGCACCAGAAATCAAGTTTCTACCTACATCAGGAATAAACAAAACATTTTCTAATGCTAACACTTTTCCAGAAGTGAGTTTGAGAATGACCTTCCCAACTCCTTGGACAAGAACTCTGCCGGAGTTGCCCATGTATTTGAATTCACCATCAGCAGCATCATTCAACTTCTTGAACAGGTCCTTGTTCGTGCAAATGTGGCATATGGCTCCTATGTCAATGATCCACTCGACCAAATTTCCAGTAAGGTTGACTTCGGACACTACAGTAGTAATGATCTCCTTGTCATCACCAGCTTCAACCATATTAGCTTGAGGCTTACCAAAATTCTTCTGGTTACCTCGCTGGTATCCCTTCTGGTTTCCTTTCACAAACTGTCATGATTTCTGTCCTTGGTCCTTCTTCTCATGGTTGATTCTAGCTTGGTAAAAGGCAGCAGGATGGCCTGGCTTGTGGTGGCTTGTGGCACCACCAATAGTCATCATCAATCGTTTTTCGTTTAAACTGACCTTGCTTGTTGTTGTTGAAAGACTTGTTTTGTCCACCATTCTTCTTGAAGTTACTAGCATTTTTGTGTTCTATCACATTAGCCTTAATAGAAGGGAAAAGGGTGAGTGATTTGGTCTTATCTTGTGTACAGTTAGCATCCTCAATTTTTATATGCCCTATCAACTCCTGAAGCTTCATATCTTTCTTCTTATGCCTCAACTGGTTTTTATACTAATTCCATGAGGCAGGCAATTTCTCAATAAGGGCATTAGCTTGAAATAAATCATACATGTTCATACCCTTAGCAAGGATTTCGGCAACTAGGTTTTCATACTCATGTAATTGGTCCATAATGGGCTTATCATCAACAACGGTAAATTTTAACCACCTAGCAACTGAATATTTCTTAGTACCGGCATCATTCGTCCCATATTTCACTTCTAAAGCATCCCAAATTTCCTTAGTAGTTTTGTACTTGTAGTAGATATCAAACAAAGGGTTTATCATATGGTTGAGCAATACTCCCCTAACGGTACAGTTATCCTTTGTTGTCTTAGGGTTAGTATTATCACTAGGAATCTCTTGAAATAATACATAATCGATTTCGTATTGTTGAAAGTAAAAAAGAATTTTTCTCATACCATCTTTTGAAGTTTCTCCCATCTAGAGGCTCTAATCTAGTAAGGTTTGGTATAACTTTTGGGGCCATAGAGAGAGCGGCAGAACCTATGTGTGAAGTAGTAAAAGCAGAACGTACGTTTATCGCATTTGTAGACGACATGTTAAACAATACTCCAAGTAATTCCGAAATAGACACACAACAGCACAGTATTCCGACTTCTACCAAAATAAATACGCAGTAGAAAAATTGCAGCAATAATTTCCAACGAGTAGTAGCAGTTCAATAAAATTTCCGACAACAGTAGTAACGCAGTAAATAAATTTCCAACTTAGATTGTTAGCGAAAATAGCAGATATAATTAAATTGGAACGACTTATCTGAAAGTAAGGCATCATGACAAATCACTACCCTAAGTTGGAAATTCCCCTTCTACGGTGCAGCAGGACAACGGGATCCAACCCTAGGGTTAACGCCTTCTCCACCAACTTCGGTGCACTTCAAAGGGTGGAGAAGGAACTGTCTCCAAGAATTAAGCAAAAGAACCAAGAAAAGAGCAGATTTGAAGAAGATGGGTTACGTTAGCCTTAAGACAAGCAGAATGATGTTTTCAGATGTTATAAGCTTCTTCTGTACCTCTGTATATATAGAGAGAGAAGGAGAGACGGGTGTGAGGTTAGAGAGTAGAGTAGCGTTGTGTGTCTGTGTGTCTATGTGTTGAAAAACCAACACATAGTGGGTATATATATATATTCTAAAAATAAGAATGTTGGAGGTATAATAACAATGGCAATTAAAAGATATGAATATAAGAAATGCTATCAACATTATGGTAATAAAGTGTAATAAAACGATGGACGTTGCGTGAAACATTGGTAACTAAAAAACATAAACCATATTCAAGTTTTGGAACAACCAAAACATCAACATTAATGTATCCAAAAATTACACAAACAGCATCTCCCCTTAGAATACAATCCCCATCCAAATTATGTTATGTTTTCTGGTAAGAAACAGACTGGAAACCAACGCTCAAAAAATAATAAATCATTATCAAGACATCTTTTAGCTAAACTGTTTCAAAGAGGTATTAATGAGACATCAATAATCATTTTTAATGTTTTACACTTTGACTAATTAGAGCTCTAAAGCCCTCAAAAATTAGGACGAAATACAAGGTTCCTATATAGGAGTCTGTCACAGGCAGTGTTAGGAAAACAGCCATAACGAACGTTTTAGACATCATTTTAACATGACATTTTCATCAAAATTAAGGGAAGACATAAATATAAAACTTTCATTCTTTGAGTTTCTTCAAATTCATTCTCCAAAGATATGTAAAATTAACCATAAGAAGAAGATGAAATTGAACCCTAACTTTCACCCTAGGGTTCTAATCTTCCAATTTCAAGAACACTTCAATTGCAACCATTTTTAACATAATTTCTCCATCATTTACACTTCAAACCTCACCCTAATTCATCCATTTCATGGCCTAATATTCCAAAATTTTTACACATCAAAATAAGGCATATTTATTCAACAAATTTTCAGCACACTCATCATTAACCCTACATGCATCTTAATTCTATTCAATCACCATGAATGTCTATTTTAACATGCCATAAAGATCAAAAGATACTTACATGTTAAACCATAATTTTCACCTCAAGGAACAAGCTTTCCTAGCCTTCCAAGGTTGCAAACAAAAGCCAAAAACAAGATGAAAGTAGAGAGGCTTTCAAATAAAAGAAAAGAGCTGTAAAAGTTTATCAAAAACTCAAAGTTATGGTGGTTGGTGAAGGTGTCGATGGAGTGGGAGAGAAAAGAGAAGCAAATAGGAAGAAAACAAAAGAGAAAGGGTCTAGCAAGAGTGAAGGTGTCGTGGGTGTGTGTATGTGGTGAAGGAATTAGACAAATGTCATGCCACTTGTCAATTTAAGAGCAATGCCACATGTCCTCCTCTTACACTCCCAATTGTCTCATGATAATTAGTCCATTTGTCACCCAAACTCTAGGCCATTTGTCTCTTAATTGCTCCACCATTTGTCAGTTATAATTCATGCCACTTGTAACTTAAACACCAATGCCACTTTTAACTCAATCAATGGCTCCACATGGCACACTCTCATTGGTACATTTAACCTACATTTTCATGTAACAATTTTACCTTACCATGTAACATTTTTCCTAGACTAATTGCATATATCACTTCATAAATTCCTCAATTATAATGAGAAACTCCAAATTTTCCAATTGCAATTCATCAAATCAATAATTCAAAGCATAAATATTTCATAATTCAGTTTATAATCACATACAATCTTTCATACCCGGAATAAACTAATTAAGTATATGTACTATCTTTGCAATATTTCTAAATAATAATTCATGTATATATGTGAGTATAATGCATGTAAATGGAATGATTTTCATGAAATTCTCATATAATATGACTCATGTGACTCCTTAGTCTAACACTTATGATCCTTCAACAACTTGAAAGATGATATATTACAATTCTCCCCCCTTTAAGACATTTCTTCCTCGAAATTCTTAACTGACTGATTTAACAGATGGGGGTAAAGTTGTCTTATGTTCTCTTTAGTTTCTCATGTAGCTTCTTATGCCTGAGTATCATAATTACCCAACTCCAATATTTACTTCTGATTCATTCAATATTTATCCATTCCTATAAATGGTCACAATTGGTCTACACGATACAATTCAGTGAAAGTTCTCATAAAAAAATTTCTTTCCTCAATGATCTGTACTGTTCATGAGATCTTTATCAATCAACTATGTTTGTCGTTGCTTTCTGTCCATTCATAATATCTCAATAAGATTATTTACTGTCATATCTCGCATAATCAGAATGTTCTATATACTAAAGCTCGGTGAAGCGATAGGCATGTACATTTATTTTTATGCGTTGATATGTACCATTAAGATCATTGCATCTTATCTAGAGATTTATTTTTGATGAGTCACTAATTAATATCGTAAGCTAATGATACCTTGACTTCAATTGATTCTAGATGACATTTAAGTATTCTATGACCATCCAAAAGTTACCTACTCTTAATAGTTACCATTTCAATAGATTCATATAAATCCATACTTCCACTGCGCTACTCTGATTCATCTCAGAATTTCACCTATGGGACCAAGACTTAAAAGCATTCAATATGTCATAGATCATTCCCTGTACCATATCCAATCATGTACTACTTATGTGCTCAATAACATCATTCACCAAAGTAACCACACTATCAAATGTGTACTCACAATAACTGATCAACTTAACCTCGAGGATTTCTGCATATATCCCTATCATTTATTTCATCTTACTTAATATGTTCTCGATCGATTCAGAAATATAAGTTACGTAACCATCATGAAATTCTGATATCAAATCCTATGTTATAACTTTATACTAAATCTTAAACTCTTAACATGATAATTAAACAACCATTCTAGTTCGGAGTTTAACCTCTCAAGGTAATAAATTTTTTTTTATCTCCTTTCAATTTTGCCTACACATTTAATATCCCATCACTTCTACTTACATCTCTATTCTTTTCTCCATCAAATCTATGAAAATATATTTACTTCCACATCGATTCAAAGGTATACGACCATAACATAACACTAAAATCATATTCAATGATATAACCACAAATACAAATACATTGAATCAATGTCTAACATACCGAACCATGTAGTATCTCCTATATCACAATATTTATAAATTTCCATTTTCTGACACTGTGACAGATCATCATTAATAGTGTAGACTCATAACAAATTTTCATGCGTGTAACTAATTTAAATGCAACTAGGACTGGGGATCAGTTGCCACTACATGCCTAATTGAACATTACTAAAAAAAATGACAATGTTTATCATGTTTATGATGCATGTAATTTGACATATACTATGACAAATGCCCATATAAGATGCCAAACATAGGCTCTGATACCAAAACGTAACATACCACTCCCATAGAGCATATGCCGGACATACTGAAGGATATTCGAGAACATACTCTATGAAAATGGCACGTCAAGATGATCGCATTTCTAATTTTTTTTTAAAAGGTATCACATGTCAACTCATTACATATTTTAATCATTTCAAACCAAAGCATTTCAAATCTTCACTTTGAATCATTTCATTCACAATCACATTTAATCTCAATCATTTTGTCCCATTTCCTTTACAAACATATACAATCTCTAATGTCATTGCATTTATAGAGTTCACATGTACAATTTACAGTAGTTGAAATACAATTCTTGATACAACATAACTAAGACATTTACAGGTACAACTGATCCCGACACTGACCTATGTCCAAATGCAGAAACTACTTCAACTAGACTAGCGAGCTCTCCTCTGAACCTGAAAATCAACGTTGCAATTTTGATGAGTTTTGCAAATTCAGTGAGCAAACCATCATCGATGTGCTCACTCCAAACAATACAAATATCATGTGTATAATTTACATCATTCGAATTCATTTGGTATTTGATATCTGGTCATATCACACATCACATTTCACAGGAACATCATAGACCACAAATATGTCTTATAATCATTTCAGGCAGTTCAATCATTCACATTATCCACATGTACACGATTAAACAATTATTCACAATTAAACTCATTAATGCCTGTAAAGATATAATGCAAATGTGTATGAGACTCCATTTCCATTTTTAATTTGTTGTGACCGAGTGCCTATTTAACTTTCCTATACACTTTGTGGATACTAGGCTCATTCACATTCACATTTTAGATGCTATCCTGTACCCTTTATGGATATCGAGCTCATTAATAACTGAGCCTGTGGCTCTTCTGTGCATATTTTGAGCTTTTAACTCCTTTTCAATGGTCACTTCGGTCACAACTCCTTTATTTGATCATGTAATGAAATGCAACAAGTCACACAATTATATCAATCACTTTCATTTCACATTTCACAATCATTTATCACATCATCGGACCTAAATATGGCATTCAACATTTAGTTGAGCACAAGTAGTTCCACATTCACATATAACAATCAACACTTCCAATATAGTCTCGATTATAGGTCTCGTCGGATACCAGTGTCCGGAATCATCACAATCGATAACAATTCACTATCTATAAGTAACAAGAAACAATACAATGAAAGTGAGAAAACATCTAAGTTGACTCACAGTTCGCTCCAGATAGCTCTTGCCTCGACAATCCGGAAATGTCCAGGCACTGATGATCGTTCGATGCTTCTATTCCATATAATACACATATATGTACACATTACTCATTTGTATAATCAAACAAATACTCATTCATGCATATGTATGTGTCCAATGCATGCTCAATTGATTTTCCTTTATGAATAAGTTGTCTTCTTTTAATTATAACTCTCTCTACAAGAACCCAAATACCATGATTTTTATGCCCCTTGAAACTAGACTTCCATTAGTCTTAATCTATTCAAAAATTACACAACCAGCATCTCCCTTTAGAATACAATCCCCATCCAAATTCTGCTATGTTTTTTGGTAAGAAACAGAATGGGAACTAACACTCCAAAAACAATAAATTATTATCAATACATCTTTTAGCTAAACTATTTCATAAAGGCATTAATGAGATAGCAATAATCATTTTTAATGTTTTACACTTTGACTAATTGGAGCTTTAAAGCCCTCAAAAATTAGGACAAAATACAAGGTTCTTGTATAGGGGTCTGTCACAAGCAGTGTTAGGAAAACAGCTATAACTCACATTATAGACATCATTTTAACATACTATTCCCAAAATTAAGCTAAGAATAGCTCTAAAATTTTTATTCTTTGAGTTTCTTCAAAATCACACTCTAAAGATATGTTAAATTAACCATAATAAGAAGATGAAATTGAACCCTAACTTTCAACCTAAGGTTCTAAACTTCCAATTTCAAGAACACTTCAATTGGAACCATTTTTAACATAATTTCTCTAGAATTTACACTTCAAAACTCACCCTAATTCATCCATTTCATGGCCTAATATTTCATGATTTTTATACATCAAAATAATTCATATTTATTCAACAACTTTCTAGCACACCCATCATCAACCCTACATGCATCTTACTTATATTAAATCACCATGAATGTCTATTTTAACATGCCATAAAGATCAAAAGATACTTACATGTTAAACCCTAATTTTCACCTCATGGAACAAGCTTTCCTAGAATTCCAAGGTTGCAAACAAAAGCCAAGAACAAGATGAAAGTAGAGAGGCTTTCAAATAAAAGAAAAAAGCTGTAAAAGTTTGTCAAAAACTCATAGTTATGGTGGTTGGTGAAGGTGTCGATGAAGTGGGAGAGAAAAGAGGAGCAAATAGCAAGAAAAAAAAAGAGAAAGGGCCTTGCAAAAGTGAAGATGTCGTGGGTTTGTGTGTGTGGTGAAGGAATAAAGCAAATGTCATGCCACTTGTCAATTTAAGAGCCATGTCACATGTCCTCCTCTTATACTCCCAATTGTCACATGATAATTAGTCCATTTGTCACCCAAACTCTAGGCCATTTGTCTCTTAATTTCTCCACCAATTGTCACTCATAATTCATGCCACTTGTCACTCAATCACCAATGTCACTTGTCATTCAATCAATGGTTCCACATGGCACACTCTCATTGGTCCATTTAACCTACATTTTCATGTAACAATTTTACCTTACCATGTAACATTTTTCCTAGACTAATTGCACATATCACTTCATAAATTCCTCAATTATAATGAGAAACTCCATATTTTCCAATTGCAATTCATCAAATCAATAATTCAAGGCATACATATTTCACAATTCACTTCATCATCACATACAATCTTTCATACCCAGAATAAACCAATTGAGTGCATATACTATCTTTGCAATATTTCTAAATCATAATTCATGTATATATGTGAGTATCATGCATGTAAATGGAATGTTTTTCATGAAATTCTCATATAATATGAATCTTGTGACTCCTTAGTCTAACATTTTAGATCCTTCAATAACTTGAGAGACAGGATATTATAGTCATAACTTGGGAGCAGCTTGTGTGGGCTTTTCTAGATAAGTACTTCCCTCTGAACAAGACAACAAGACTAATAAAAGAAATTATCAATTTCTAGCCAAATGATGAGGAGTCTTTGTATGAAGCGTGGGAGCGATATAAGGAGTTGCAAAGGAGTTATCCTCATTATAAGCTAGTCGAATTCCTTTTGCAAACCTTATATAATGGAGTTAATCCACCCATGAGGGTCACCATCGATACAACCACTGAAGGATCATTTATGAGGAAAATAGTTGAAGCAACAAACAATCTATTAGAAAAGATGGCGTATAATAGTTGTCTTTAGACATCAGAATGAAGTAGACAGCAGCTAGCCTTTCAGGATCCAAAAGGAATGATGGCTGCAAATTTAGTGACAACATTGCAAGCTGAGATCGATAACCTAACCAAGCAACTGAATAACCTAAAAGCCACCTCTTCCTCTCCATTCGAAGCAATTCAACACAATGAAGAGTATGTGGACAAGATAGCTATATCGCAACTGATTGTTTCTTAGGGTAAAACAACAACGTGGAGCAATTAAACTTTAATGGAACACAAGTTGGTCAGGGAGATAGCAATCCTTATTCAAACACATACAATTCAGGGTGGCCAAACCATCTAAATTTTCATTGGTCTAACACACTGGGATTCAGTTTAGAAATCAAGAGTCACATGGATTTCAACAGGATGAATACAATGACTATGATTCCAAACTAGACAAAATCATGGATGAGCTCGTAAGTATGGATTAGGCCCAGAAGATGTTAGAAGGGCAAATCACCTAAGTAACAAGGACTCATGCCTCTTCTATCCTCTACCTGGAGGTTCAAGTGGAACAGATTGCTAATGTGTTATCTACAAGAAGTGTGGGAATTCTTTTGAGCAATAGGGAAGTATATCCAAAAGAGCAAGTTAAGGCTATCACACTTGGGTGTGGGAAAAAGCTAGAAGAACCACTAGAAAACCAAGCAGAAACCCACCTTATAGAGGACCAAGAAAAGCTAAAAAAAGATAAAGAAAAGAATGAGGACCCTCCCTATGTTCCTCCTCCCCCTTACCCATTAAGCATATCATTCGTACAAATTGATGTAGTCACATCTTTTAAAGAGCAAGAGTAGGATGTACAGATGACAACGACAATAGAGGTTCAAAAAGATATAGACGTCTCTGTTTACAAACCGGAAGAAGTAAAGGAGACAAAGGTGATTGAGGAAGAAAGCGAGCAGTTCACCTTCTTACCGACCAAACTATTGGATTCGATGGAAGATTCAAGGAGTTTCGTTATTCTCTATTTTGTTGACAGCTTGTCACTGAAAAGGACATTACTATGCTTATTAAATTTCCTTACTTTGATAGATTATGTCATTTTCATTATCTTCCAAATATAGCTTATCGACAAGCTACAAAATTGATGTTGAACGAGAAGGGTAGAAGCAAGTTGCTCATAATTGATCCTAGTTGAGTTTCCAAGGATGCAAGGTCAAACTAATGACCATAACTTAGCACGTTTAGTAGTTAGATCTAAATTGTTGTGTGTAGTTAGATTTGCTTTAAATTTTGAAAATAAGCTTTTAATGATTTGGAATGGTTTGGACTGCTAACTCTCTTATTTCTTTTAAAGCAATTAAAAGATAGGGCAGCAATCTCGGGTGTCAAGCACAAGTAGTCTCCACACCGTCACCATCACCTCCTCCACCTCCTTCACTATAAATGGTTTCGTGTTCTAACCCTTTTCTTTTAGTCTGTTGTTATTTTTTATTATTATGTTTTTTGTATATTGTTTGATTTCCATCTTATATGTGTTTGTGTGTCCTTCTCACAATGAGTACAATGAGTTGTCCAAGTGTGGGGAGGGTTGTGTGCATTATATTTTTGTATTTATTTTTAATGTGAATTTTGCATATCGTATATATGTTAGTTTTTTTAGGTTTGCATGGTGTAATTCACGTGAATGTGTCAATGGCTAGGATTTAACAGAATCGGTTTAACTTTGAACATAGTCTATTAGGCTGTGAAGATTTATTAGCTTGTGAAATTAGTGACCTAGGTTACTTTGGCTAAATATACAGGTTAATTAGGATACGATGTTAGTTTATTCACCCTAGGGATTGGTCACATTCATTTGTAATTTTAAGCTAGTTGAATAAGTAGCATCACTAGTACCTTTTCATGAGAATTACTAGCTAAAGAAATGAGGTAAGTAATAATTAAAAAATAATTAGAAAAATGTGTAAATCATAAGAAATTAACTATTTCGCTGGCCTTCGGGTTATGAATAGAGCTAGTAGCTAGTTGAGAATGTGATGTCGCTGAGTAATCGAATCGACACACATCACAAATGTGTGCCCTCGTGTTAAAAGACTATAATGACATTCCAACTAAGCCGTTTAATAAAAACATGACCTAGTTGAGTAACCAAATCAACATTCATCACAAATGTTTGGCTTCGTGTAAAAGGCTAGGTTCATGTTAATCAAAATCAACAAAAATAGTGTTTTGTTAAATAAGCCAACCGATCTTTGTACAAAGCTTAAATTTTCATGAAAACTTACTTAGGGAGAGTTACAAGTTTGATTGACTAAATAATTTATCAATGTGTGTGTGCAAGTGATAGGGGTGAATAAATGTGACATTGAGGTTTTGATTAATATGTATATTTAGTCCTAAGTACTTAGACATAGATTTCACAAATTAATAAGTTAGAACGACTTGAAAGATAGTGTTTGTAGTTAAATTTGTTTCATTAAAGTTTAATGCCATTGCCTCATTATTGCATATGTGTGTATGTTTTGTTTTGGTTTTGTTGTTTGTTGTTTTGTTTTGCTTGAGGACAAGCAAAATTTTAAGTGTGCGGATGTTGATAGTTGTAGATTGCATCGTGTTTTAGTGGGTAGTTTAGTGTGTGTTTAGTTGTTAATTTGATTATTTAGTGTGTGTTTAGGTTAGAATTGTCTTAGTTTGTTAAATATTTGTGTTTTAAGTGTTTTATGGGTTAGAGTATGCTTTTGAGCTTCAATGTTGTGTATTTAACGAGCCTTGATGAGTTTGCTAGTATTTCAGTTCTAATATCAAATAATTGAGGAGTTTCAGAGGAGACCCAAACCAAAATTGAGGCCCACGATCGTGACAGAAGAAGGTGCAAGGAGCCATGATCATGGCCCTGTCTACCACGATCGTGACAAAAGACAAAACTCTAGGCCACAATCGTGGCTTGCACGATAGAACATGCGGATAGCCTGTAACACCCATATACCCCCTGGGAGGATACACGGGTGTTACAACATATATACACACAGAACAAAACAACCCCGAATATAACAAATATACGCAGAAATGAATCTATTCAGGAAACAAAATCTAGTCACATTATAAAAACTGAACAAAAACATAACTATGTACATTGTTGTTCAAAAGTATAGGGCCCTTGTTTTTTTTTTTTTGGCCACTTACAAACAAATATATGACCAAAGATACAAGATCAACCTGAAACTAAAACAAATCCCTTGGCCTTTGCAGTATTACTTGTTCCTGTTGGGCCTGCTTATCTCCTTGACCTACACGGAGGAAAAAAAAACCACCATGCTAAGCTTACCAAGCTTAGTGGGAAATTTTATCACACATTGACAAAACAGACAAGATACTGATATCTAACTCTTAGGATGGAAAACATTAGTATATGCAAATATATATATATATATATATATATCAGAGGAAGATAGTATGTAACAGGAATAGAATAGAAAAATATATCTGAATGAATCAGAAACCAAATGAGACATATGCAAAACAGAACAAAATTCCAAAAATCTTATATCAGGAGTGCTTAATAGCACGTTTTCAAAATCGTTTCAGATCAGAAAATAGAACGCCTGCTAATCCTTTGAACATAAGTGGATAACGGGCCATTATCAGGAGATACCATTGGTATCAAAACAGGAGAGACCAAAGTCTCAACACCGAAGTGTCACAGGAGCAGCTGCAGATCCTTCTAGGCA
>JAOQMM010000008.1:10085787-10104724 GCA_027563515.1 Erythroxylum platyclados | reverse complement strand
GTAAAATTAAATATCTAAAATTTAATTTCTTATGAGATTTTAATTCATGCCCTCATAAGTCATTTTACATATAAACAATTAATACTAAACAGCTAATTTTATCAAACATCTTTAATAAACAGCTGATGTTATCCGCTGGTCAAATCAGCTAATATAATCAGCTATCAACTAACCGCTGATAAAATCAACTAACAACTAATGTAATCAGCTGATTGCTAAACAGTACCAAAAACCTGAAGAGTTTCTTCAATGATGGCAACCTCATGGAAATTTGCCCCTCCAAAAGCGGCCTGATGCGATTAACTCCTAAACTTGGGAAAGTTAGTTTTGATTAATAGTCTCCTGGGAGCAAAGACTGACTTCATGTAATTTATGAGAGAGCCACAGTATCCCAATTGTTTTGAAAGAAGCCTACTTGAATGTCATTTCAACTCAAAATTTTCAGGGCGCCATGCTTCACGTCAAAAATAAGTTATCCAGCTTACCTGGTTATTTCTGCAACCTCAGGCCCCTCTGTTTTGGTTCGTAGAAGATATCTTTACGACCTCATATCATATATCGTAGTCGCCAATGGTGTGGGATACAAACTTTTCGGCCAGCAATTTGGATTGTAATCAATGAAGTGGAGAGAGAGAGAGAGAGAGCGACTGAGAGAGCCCACTTGGAAACTCCATCCTTAAATATTCTAATTCTAAGAGAGAATGGCGGACAACAAACGCAAGTCAACAAGGTAAATGTCATGCCTCGGGCCTGTAAATCACAGAATATAAATGGGCATCAGAAGAACAAAAAAAAAAACACAAAAAGTGAGATATTTGACAAAAAAAGAATCAACTCTTCTTCTCTCAAACTGATTAAAAAGGTAAGGAGGAGAGAGATCTGCAAACTAATTAAAAACCAAACCAAAGAATTCCAATTGTGGTTTGGTTCTTTCTTCTTTGAACTGCCTGTACACTTCACCTAAAACAATTTGCAAGTTCTTAACTTTCTTTCTCTGCTTTCCTGTTACTGGAGTTTCACATCTTAATTGGTGCTCGTTCTGAGGTTTGATTCAAAACCTTTTTTTCTTTTTTGTTTTTCTAGTTTTCCTTTCCGTCTTTGCTTGTAGTGTCTCTTTCATTTTAGTGTTACGATCATGAGCTTCCGGTTGTCGTTGGATGTTTTCCAACTGGGTTCTTGCACCTTTGCTTTGTTTTCTGATCCTATATCGTATTGAAGTTCGTTTTCTTGCTGATTTAATTATTTATTGAGGAAATGCGAGTTATTGTTCGTTGACATCAATTTCTAGATATCTAGATTATGGGTCTATAGCATTCATCTGCACTTTGTCATTGAAGGATATTGTGTTGCGCCGCTCGAATTTTGGGACCTGATTGAGCATGCTGGTGAGGATTTCTTCAGAGAAGCAAACTTTGGATTTGGAGTTGTTGTGTGGTTGGTAATTAACAGCTGCCAGTATCTCATTTATTATGGAGAACTTTGAGCCTATAACTCCAGAAGTAGAAGTAGAAGCGGAAGAAAACTTGGTCGCTGCGGCAAAGCTAATCTTGAGGGCAATAGGGTCGAGAAAGAACCTTACAAATGACGAAAAGAAGGTTTTCTCTGATTTAGGTACTCAATTATCTTCCATGGCTTTAATCTGTCATGAGGAGTTTGACAAAATAAGTGAATTTGAAGGACGACTAAATGATATTCAGGCAAAGGTTTTAAATTGGGAGTCCGACCAATCTATAATATGGGACCGTGGTCCTGATGGAGCTACGAAGTTTCTAAGTGCTGTTGATGAAGCCAGAACATTGACTGAAAAATTGGAAGCTTTGTCCCTGAGCAATGAGGATGGGGTAAAGGAGATGTTACTGAGAGCTCATAATGTTCTTCAGATGTTGATGGCAAGGCTTGAAGAAGAGTTCAAGAACATTCTCGTTCAAAACAGTCAGCCTTATGAGCCAGATCTTCTATCTTTCCGGTCAAGTGAAGAGGAATTTGCAGATGTGAGGTCAGTTGTCTCTGGTGGGGATGAATCATTGGATGAATCACTTCACAGTGATAGTCTGAACAGAACCTCAGAAGAATTCATCATTGATCTGGTTCATCGAGATAAGATTCATGACCTCAGATGTATTGCAAATATTATGTTCAAATCCAACTATGATCGTGAATGTTTGCAAGCATATATAAACTGTCGAAGGGATGCGTTGGATGAATGCTTATTTGTTCTTGACATGGAGAAAATTAGCATTGGGGATGTTCTAAAATTGGAGTGGAGCAACCTAAGTTCCAAGATGAAGAGATGGGCTCGAGCAATGAAAACTTTTGTGCGCATCTATCTTATGGGTGAGAAATGGCTAAGTGAACAAGTTTTTGGTGACCTTGGAGTAGTAAATTTGATGTGCTTTTCTGAAGCTTCAAAGCCTTCAATGTTTCAGCTTTTGAATTTTGGGGAAGCCATATCTATTGGGCCACACAAAACAGAGAAGTTGTATTCCATTCTTGAAATGTATGAAGTCCTAGAAGATTTGCTTCCTGATATAGATTCTTTATACTCGGATGAGGCTGGTTCTTCTGTAAGAACCGAATTCCATGAAGTTTTAAGAAGATTGGGTGATGCAGTGAGGGCAGCATTTTGTGAATTTGAGAATGCTGTTGCAACATATACGTCAACAACGCCTCTTGCAACAGGCGGAATTCATCCTTTAACAAAATATGTGATGAACTACATCAGAACCCTTACTGACTGCCATGAGACCCTTGATCTGCTCCTGGAAGACCACAGTAGAGAGTATGCTGTTGAAAGTTGTCCTGATAAGAGTCCAGCCCTGGGAGAAGAGAGCAAAAGTGAAGATGCATGCGCTATTACCCCAATGGCTTGTCACTTCCTATCAATTGTTTCAATTCTAGAACGAAACATCGAGGATAAGGCTAAGTTGTACAAAAATCCTTCTTTGCGACAGGTATTCCTAATCAATAACATTCACTACATGGCTCAAAAGGTTAAGAATTCAGAACTTAGGCTTATCTTTGGAGATGATTGGATTCGCAAGCGCAACTGGAAAGTCCAACAGCATGCCTGGAATTACGAGAGAGTTACTTGGAGTTCAGTCCTTGCTTTGTTGAAGGATGAGGGAATTTCCAGCTCAAATTCTGTCTCGAAAACTCTTCTAAAGGAGAAGCTCCGGAGCTTTTATCTTGCATTTGAGGAGGTTTACAAGAACCAGAAAGGATGGTCCATCCCTGATGATCAACTACGAAAGGACCTGAGAATTTCAATATCTAACAAGGTGATTCTTGCTTATCGAACATTTATTGGAAGGCATAGCTATCACGTAAGTGATGACCACATTAAGTACAGTGCTGATGATTTAGAGTCATCTTTGGAGAATATGTTCGAGGGACTGCCAAAACAATTGCAGTATCCCCATAGGAGATAATAATGTAAAACAGAGGAACAGGAACCTTGTAAATTTTACCAAGAGGTGAAATATTCCTGTCTAATCTTCCTTGGCTATGTTAACTTCTACAAGATTCATAAACAACACAGTTAAGCTGAGCTCTATGCAACATATAGCTATGCTTGTACAGATTTTTCTAACAAAAAACTGTATCGAAGTTGGATTCACCTTCTGTCCAATTTTCACTTTACTTGACTAGCTCAACTTCTTACTACTTCATGTGTCATCATCGAAAATTTTTTTGTCTAAATGAGTTATATATGAAAGTAGCAAACCATTTCAACTGCAGAACTTAAGAAATTGGCTTACCAATCTTTCTAGTATATAAAGATTCTTTTTCTAGTCTTCTAGTAATATGGGACATTTCAGAAACCTTGTTACATCCTGCAACAACGAACCAAGGTCACAAGAAAAACCCGATCGTTGAATCTTGTTATAGACATTGTCCATCGATAAAGTATAACATCAACCTTATTCAAGTGTGATGTCATTACAACGACAGCTTGGTAGGAATTGTTGTGCAAGCGGCAAGTGGGCATAGGCTGCCGAGCTAGGTCCCAGGCTGTCGACTGAAAATTTTTGACAGGCATTTTGAGTGGTCAGAATTCAAGCATGAGACTGATCCAGCCACCACCACCTTTTACCAATGCCACCAGTCTTACTAAAAAGTAAGAAAGAGATAAGAGAGTCAAGTATTTTACTAATGGTTGCATTGATTTTTTTTTTTTTTGAAGTTCAAACTTTGGACCAAACTATGAAAATCGATTATGGTTCAAATTTTAATTATGTTTATTAAGTTATAGTCAAGTCAAATTAGACTAGATTATTATTGATATCCGGAGAGAGAGAGAGAGACTAGATGTATTGAATCTGAGGCCAAAAATATGGCCAGAGGTGACTGCATTTGGGCTATCAAATCATAGTCAGGGTCAATTATATGGTGTTTCTTACGATTTGAGCAGTTTGACCAAGTGCCCGTAGGTCCCCAGAAGCCTATCACTACTTATAGGGCGAGATCTTCGGATGCTCTGTGTCAAGTGTCAACCCTCTGTTAGAATATTTGGTCCACACATTCTTGGGTTGGCGCAGAAGGCACCGAACATCAGATGCCCAGTTATGGGGATGCGTCATCATTTGCAAGTGTGACGATCTCTTTGAAGAAATTATTATTACAATCTATTCTGTCATACCATGTGTTGAATTTCATCTCTCTCTCTCTCTCTCTTCTTTAATTGAATGTAGTGGCCAATAGCAGCTCTTGGGAAGGTCTGGCGTAGTACGACCCGTGATATGAATATATTGTTTCTTAATCTTAGAGGCATTGAATTTTACCAAAAAGTTCCTGTTCGTTGAAATTCCTCCTCTCGTATGGCGTTTTTGCAGGGAAATGTACGTTTAGACTTTAGCGCTCCTGTCTCCAAAATATATCCATTGACAAGGGGACTGATGAATTAAACGAGTTAATTAAAAATATTGATAGTTCTATACAATTAACATGATGCTACCTGTAAAACAATTAAAATAAAAATAAAGCTATTGAGAAATTTTTCTATAAAACAAATATTTTATAGGTAAAATAAAAAATTAAATTAATGAAATATAAATGCGTATTAAAAAAAAATACATCATCCACAGATCTACTCTTATATATATACAGTTAATCTTCAACAATTTTTTCATATCTTGAAATAATTGCATATTGTCTAAAACATCTTAATGCAAGAATCAAACAATGATTTCATCATCTTCCGTCAACGTTTTATATTTTTTGAGAATTTCTATATCAAAGAAGGTAGTTGCTGTATATCGAACTTTCACTTGGAAGTTACATGAATGTCAACCATACGAGTGAAAATACTTTTGAGGTATCATCCCTTCTCTTGCTATGCCTTAAGGTTAAAACTCATACAATAGCATCTATGAAATATCAGGGAGATTGGATCCTCGTAAAACTTGGGAGGGGAAAGGTATCAAACTTTTATGGCCCTCTGTGATTCATAAGAGCTGACAAATGAGTTGAAAATCATGCTCAAATTTAATAATATTCTGAAGATATTCAACAATCTGTTTAAACAATATGCCATTCATTTTCCAGGTCTCTAGGAGACGTATATAGCAGAAGTTTCACAATTTATTTCGATGCTTTCCTGGAATCTGCACCCAAGAAGTGTTCAATTACACCTACTCTCATATCAACCAAATACAATAGGACAATTACATAACCTATGTACATCAAGTGTTGAGACCAGCCAGATCCCCTCACCATCAAAACTGATCCATATAGCTTGCATGCATAACACGAGCCACAAAGCCTTTCAATTTGTTTCTCCACAATCAGAAAAGAAGGTCACTACTGATTGCTGCTAATAGTACTCCGGTTTAAGCATCACTGTATTATACAGCCCAAAATGGTTTACGAGCTGTCAGAGTACTGAAGTTGCCATGAAGCGATTCTTCACTAGTTTCTTCAGGATCATCATCCTCCTCCCCATACTCCATCAGTTTGATCAAAGTATCTGAAAAAGTTGAGATGAAAGTATAGGTTCAACAACGCAAGAGCACAAGTTTCCAGATAAGGAATCATAAAGATTCCAAAGTGCAAGGGCAAAAGAATCCTCGTTGAATATAGTCTTTACTATTTCACAAAAAAAGATTCAATTGCAAAGTTAAAAGGTACAAGGATATCATCTATTCTGATCATTTTGTTTTTAAATTCCATGTAAGACTAGCTCATACCAGGTAATTAACTTGAACAAAGTCAAATGGGCAAAGAGTTGCAGCATACCAGGTACAGTTTCAGATTTCACTTTACTTGTATAATTGTCATTGTCCTGTGGCTGTGGCTTAGAACTGAATTTTGGTACAGGTGGCAGCGTAGGCATGGTTCGTGAAACAGGAAGCGGGGGCATGGCTCGAGGAGGCGGGGGTGGCATAGCACTGGATGAAGTTTGAATCAACTTCCTCAAAGCTGGCACAGGAGATGCACTTTTCAACCCCAAATCTCTTGAAGATTGTTCAATAGATTTTGTAAACTCTGGTCCCTGCAATGAGTTAGACGGAAACAAATACAAACCTAATATCTCAATATCAATCAGATAACATGAACTGTAACCATCTCAAAGAGATCAGAAAGGTAGCATGTTGTACCGGTAGCTTAAAAACCCTATTTAATTGGCATAGCATGTAACAGCTGAAATCTTAAACATGTACATGAAATAATTTATGTTTGTTTAACAAAATTTCATATTATAATGAAGTCAATATTTAGCTCGTGAAGTGATATAGGCATCTAAGCAGATGGTCTGTGATGAGAAAAAGGCAATGCATTCAAGATTTTTAAACACAAATCTGGCTTAGGTAAAGAAGCTCAATAAGAAAATTCAAAAATGAAGTAATGCAGGTGAACCTCCAGGTGGGGAAACTTCGTCCATCCAGCACCGTCAAAAAAGATATGATTCAGATTTTTTTTAATTTTCCCACTTTATCTCTACAACTATTTAGATAATCAGTAAATTAGCTTCTTTCGGTTAAGAATATAATAGCTCAAAAGTAAGGGAAGATCAGCCGCCCAATATTCAACCCAATAATATTTATATCAGAACTGGCTTTTAGAATTTCAACTCTATGAAACCCAAATAGTACTTCATGACAACATAATGTGTCAAAATATGAACCCCTGAAAGGCACAGACAACAGACAACTTTTTCCACTTAGATGATAACAGATAACCGAAGAAATATTTTATTGGGCTCTGGTCATGCTTTGAATTAGCATATCTCTATTGCTGAGTGCCTCCATGATTGGAAACCCTGTTAAACATACAAACCAATAGCCCCAAAGAGAGGTCTGGTATCAGCCTGTTAGGTGCTTAGAAGGTCAGAGAAAATACCTGGAATATTAAGCACTGAAAGTCAGATTGAAATATAATTTTTTACTGCACAGAAATTAAAATACACAGTTATAGATCATATGATAGTGACAATGATGACGAGATCATGAAAGCAACACAGTTTAGGTTTTGCAAACCAAAGGATTTATTACAGCAGATTCATTTAACCAGAAATACTTGCTGACAGTTGATAAAAGATCCAGTTTCAACCCTACTCTAAATTATAAACCAATGAAAACACCCATATTCCATGCTTTACCCACAAAGCAAAATAGGATAACTTCCTTCACATTGCAAACCAAGACGATACTTTAAAGTAATGCAAACAAATTCATGAAGAAATTTAGTTTTTCTCAACGCTGCTTGCCCAAACTGTCATTTGTTAAATGAAAAATCCTGAACGCAACTAAGATTTTACAAACCAGAGAATTTATTAGAGCATATTTTATTTGAATAGAAATACTCACTGGCAGTCAATAAAAGACCCAGTTCCTACACTACTCTTAATGATAAAATCAATAAAAGCACCCATATTCCATGCCTTATCCATTAATTAAAATATGAAAATTTGCTTCACATTGCAAATCAAGATGCTAGTTAAAAATAATGCAAAAGAATTCACGAAGAAATTTAGTTCTTCTCATCACTGCTTGCCCAAAATGTCATATGGTAAGTTAAACAGAAAATCCTGAATCAGAAAATCAAGTTTGAAAGCTGCAGTTGGCATCACAGGGCACCATGGATTAAAAGCCTTAAATCAGTTCCACACTTTTCTCTTTCTCTTTCCAAAATAAGAAGTTACAACTTAATGCAATTATGGTAGGACGTAAGAGTAAGACATATCTGCTGTCTTATGTTTGGGACCATAAAATGTTGCACTGGCGGGAAAGAACTGAAGGATAAGTCTATTTAAGCAAGACATGGTCACTGAATCCATTAAACTGGCTTTGACTGACCCAGAAAGAAAAAAGACTTCTTCAAATGCAATTAAATGAAATTTGGAAAAATAAATATTCCAGGACTAATGTTATTTACATGACCAACAGAAATGCTCCTCTATGGTGATAGATAATCTGGCGTCCAATCATAAAAAAGCATAAGTGGCTTAGCAATGGTAAGCCGAGATCACTGACAGAACCACCAAACCTGTCTATGCGACCATTCCCCAGATTAACATACAAAAAATCCTGACGATGAGTTGTACAAAATACCAAGAAACATATGGCTACTCATGCATCAGGCGAAATCCCTTCCCATTACATTATAAAGCAGAAGTAAACCAAAAGAAACGGAAATTCAAAGACTATGTGCTCTAACTGATGCCAAAGAGCTTAAAGTTTGTAGAAGAAATAAAAACAGGGCACACCATCAAAAACAAGCCTTAATTTAGTGGGATGAAGTGTGGCAGTTGAGGTGACAGCAAAGAAAACAAAAGTTTAGACTTAGTTTATGCTAAATTTTCTTATTATATAAGAAGTAGTAGTAAATTAGATATATTATCCTAGTTGTAGATATGTTATCTCAAGTGTAGATATGCTATCCTAGTTGTTTAGGACTTAAAACTTAATTAAGAACATAGAATTCTTATTAGAATAAGATTCACTATTGTTTTGGATATCTTAGTTAGGAACCCCTTTACTAATAGAATAGGGGGATGCCATGCTTTCTTCTAATTCTTAAATCGTAGCAGTGATTCCTATTTCCTTACCCTCCATTACTACTCACTAAAATTCCAACAATTCTAGCCTAAATTTCCAACAACTAAAACCCTACAATTATATCGATATCAAACCTTAAAATTCCAGCTATTCCTAACTTGAAATTCCAACAACCTAAGCTGAAATCCCAAACCTAAAACTCAAATTCCAGCAACTAGATTTCATAAGTTGTGTCTTGGCCTCTAGTTTGATATATCTACTACTCGCCCTACATCACTAACATTCTTGTTAGTTTCCCTCTCATCAAGTTAATAACTCACAGTCCAGACAGAGTTCATCCATAAACAACTATTGTAAGAAGTTCCAACCTAAAACCAATAAAATAGTTGGAAAGGCTCTAATTCTGTATACATTCAACACAATAGATGTAAAAAATGATATAGTAGTTGATTATTAGCTAGTCGCTACATTTTAGGCATTATCAAGTACTTTATAATCAAAACATATGCTTCAGGGAACTACTTCCTAAGCTATAAGTCTGATGCTAAATACCATGTTAACCTTCCCCTTCAGTTTTCGTACTTAGAAGTTATACTCAAAACTATTATCTCAAGCCAAAGATACTATCTTTGGATAAAAGGTAAGCATACCTGATGATGTCGTGCAGGGTCATTCAGGTTGGCCGGTAACTCCTGAAACTTCCGCTTCTGATTTGGTCTTTTGTCATTCTCAGAAATGGAGCTCAAACTTGGCTTTGATTCTGGACTTGCTACAGATATTGTTGGTGCAATGGTAGAATTGATGGGAGAAGGTGACTGTCTAAGGACCAGGGCAACTTGTTGCAAAGGCGTAGCCTGAGGATATATTCCACCATATCCACTATAGCTTGTTCCTCCAGTTACTAAAGGCTGCTGATAACTGCATGGGTTTGATTGGGGATGTCCACAGGTTACAATCCCCTTAGACACTGATGTTGTACCTTGGGGAATGAAAGCAGCCACAGTAGGGAACGAAGAAGCTGGAATAGATGGTTTAAAGTTCATTCTTGACGGTGCTAAACCTACAGCTGAATCTGTATTTAACTTGATTTCATCTCCAGAACTATGAACTCCGGGTAATAACTGTTGAGGAGGTGGAACAGCATTGTAGACCTTGCTTGATGAAACCCTATGAAAATTGAGAGTCAAGACGTCAAGGAAACAATAAGTATTCGAAATGTGGACAGCTGAAGAAATTACAATCAAACAGTTGATGATGAAAACTTATTAGTCTAGAGAAGTACCAACTAACATGATAATGTACACGAATTAAAAAGAAGTTGACCACAACTCTATGTAATAGGATGCACATTAAATCCAGTAAAGTCCAAAAAACCAATTAACTATTCTAAGCCGCAGTTAATTGTCAACTAAGAGCAGAACTTGCAATTTAGCTGAAAAGGACATATAGAAAGCATAGTTAGGCACTATAGGAAAATTTGAACAAACTACATATCCTGATAACCTGGAGGCTCCGCATTCTAAACTAATAGTATCCAGCAGATTTTCAGCCAAAATCTTGGCGTCTTCAAGACTCTTTATATTACTGGCAGATAAGAACAAATGTAGTGGTTGCTCTCCTTCTGCACCAAAACAGAGAAACATGTGATACTATACACTGGAAACATGACCTGAAAAAGAACTCAAGTATTTGAAAAAGTTCTAATCCATATGGCCAATCAGTACCTATGTCATTCTGCTTCTCAATGTTTCCCGAACCACGGCCTCTTAGTACGACAATCGCCCCTGTTTCATTCATAATATGATTTATATACTGGTCCTGCATGTACAAAACCAAACCACCACCAACACAAAAACATTCTCTCCCAATGGTGTGGAGATGTGAGAGAAAGCTTCAAACATTAGAATCTCTTATCTTCATAATCCATAATAAAATAAGAAAACATGGTTAAACCAAAAAGGCTCAGATCAGAATGATAAGAAAAATTGTTTAGAGGAACTAACATTATGCAATCCCATTCATACAAGACAAGATTAAGATTAAATAAATGAAAAAAAATGAAAATACAAAACCATCATATGCAACACGGATGCTGGAAAAACCAACCATGTCTCAAGGGATCCAAATGGTAGGATGATTAGAATTGGAGGTAAAACTTACGTTTGGTCCACGAACTCGAGCAGCCAGGTTTAATGTTGGGTCTGGATCAAAGCCTAAAAACACACTTGTGCTCAGTGCCTGACATACTTGACATGGTTAGATAGCTTAAAACAGCTTTTCAACTATAAACTCATAAGCAGGCATGCATGACATGTATACCTTCACACCATTTCCATGAGAGGTTTGGACAGTGGATGAAGCAGGTTGTAAGTTGCCCTGTTTCAGCATTTCTTCAACCATCAAAGCAGCATGATCAACAGCTAAAATCCTCTCTGCCGTATCTTTTAACTGCAAAAGTAACACCATTAACTTTAATCACATCAATTTATCCCGATCCCTGACTTATTTTCATATTTCAGTTCCTGTGGGAATAGGATGCCAAAGAACTAGGAGAGAGAGACTTGCATAAAACTGCCACCTTAGTTTTGTCAATTTACAAGTACCATTTCAAAAGCAAGGTAATATGTAAGGCATAGCACAAGCATTCACAAGTAATAGTGTAACCATCTTACAACTTGACAATCTTGAGATCTATTTGGAACCCAAGAAGTGTACTTACATGTGATGCGGAAGATATGTGGAGATATAATGGCTTCTCACCGTCGGGTGGTGCATTTGGTGGACGATATTTTCCCCTGAAAAGGAAAATAACAACATTCGAACAAAGCACAGAAAGAAGGCATATGGCAAACTAACATTCAAGGACTACGAACCTAGTAATGACCACAGCACCAGTGCACTTCTGAATCTGCATGACAAGTAAAAGATCCTTACAAATTCCAAATGTTATTGGAACAGATTTAAAAGTCCTTTTCCAACAAAGGACAATATTTATCTGGTAATTTCAGAAAACCCATTGAAGTAAGTTTCACCTCTTCCTGCGTCTGGCGTTTTGTGAGCTTGTAGCGAACAGAAGGCTCTGCGTCGTTTATAACAATTTCTCGAGCAATTATTAACTCATCCTGAATTTTAGGCTGGAATGAAAAGAGTAAATTTTAAAGAAGTAAAGACAGAAAAGAGTCTAGACCATAATAGGAATTCAAACTGTTAAATAATTGATCAATAAAACAGAAATTGGAGATATTGGCAGTGAGAATCATAACTTGCTCAGTTAAATTATTGATCAGTGTTTTAACATCCACAGAGTAGCAATGAGAACAACACAAGACATAACCGGTTTAAAGTAAAAGAGGTCTTGATGATTGACCAATGCAACCAAGTTGATGATATGAAGGTACAATCACACCATAAGGAATTATTGAAGAAAAAAAGGAAATAGATTTTAAAAAAAGCCATCTCACCTGATTTAGTTTAGGTACTACTGTACCAGTGTTTTGGGGGACGGAAGGCACCTGTATTGCTGGCGGAATGATTGCAGGACTGGTCACAATAGGATTTGTCAAAAGAGTGCCAGAAACTTGAGCAACCCCAGGAAGCGTCATCCCAGTAAGAGGTAACACATTTCCCAATGGGACAACACCAGCTGAAATCAGCGATTCAGCAGGCTGATCCCACTTGCGTTTTTTCCTGCACCAATTGTTAAAAATTACTAGAAGGTACACAATATCCACAACAGTTTGTATCCAACACTCACAAACATTATAGCTTCATGATTTTTTAATTATGGAGTATCATAATAACACAAGACGTACGTTTAACCGGAAAAATATAATCTTATATTTCAAAAACACCATATCTTTCCACCTAGCAGTCCCAAAAATTCCGGTTTGACACAGAATTAAAAAACTTCTGAACCCAATCAAATAGTTCCGAATTCTAATGATCAATTAACTAGAAACAACCGATAATACGCAAACCCAACAAAAACTAAAGATTCGAAGGAACACTAAACAATGCAATCAAATAGATACAAACCGGAGCAATCCAGGCTGGTAAAAAACCCTAAAATATAAGAGTCAATAAAGGACAATTAAGTCCCTTTATTAGTTCGGTTGTTTCCATCTATTTTTAGGTTGCATTTTGTTACCTTTGTCTCGATTGTGAAGCTTCGGTGGTCGCGGCGGTTTCGCCGGAGGGAACTTTAACGTCGCCGTCCTCCGTCATGTTCCTTTGTCGATTTTACACTGAAGATTACGAAAAATTAGGTCAACTTTTCTCCCTCCTTTTTCACGTATCGGTTATAGCGGTGGTACTGGTGGTGACGACAGCGGTAATAATGGTGTTGTTCGACGATGGTCGAAGTGGCGATGGAGCACAAGGAGGTAGAGTCAATTTAAGAATTATTTTGGATTGGCTTGTTCGGTTGTTGCAAGCCAACAGGAATATGCCACGTCACGTCTATGACAGGCCAGTTCTTATCGAATTCGAACCCGGTTTAGCTTTTTCCAAATTAGTGAATTATCAACGGAAGTACTTAATTAAAAATTTTAAAAAATCAATTAAAATTTTAAAAAAGTAGACACTTTAAAATTAATTATCTTTATTTTTTTACAAAGGAGCAAAGTATATACTTTATAAAAAAATAAAATTACAATACTTCATTAACTTATTCCCAATGTTATTATTTGCAATCAAGTAAGGTATATAATTTATAAATAAAATTAATTAGAATACTTCAATAACCTATACCAAATGAGGATTTTTCTAATAATTAGGCCTTATATTTTGTGCCTTAGTACTCAGTGTAGGCCGAAAAAGGGATGATATTTTTGGTCCGACCCGGTTCAGGTTGGCCCGGTCGTGGGCCAAGGCACCTTGGCTCGTTCAAGCTACGGGCCAAAAAGAGCCGGTCCGACCCGACTATATTATTTTTTTAAAAATGCTAGGCCGAAATTTCAAAATAAATCTAAAAAATAATAATTTTCTTGTTTTAATTATTATGTTTTTCAATTGTTAAATGATTCGATTATGCGGGAGAGGTGGATCCACTTTATAAAGAAAACCATTAAAAGACAAGATAAGACTAAAAGAAAATACAAGAGAAATTAGTCCCAAAATAGAATTCACATTAATGTACGTTGAAACGTACAAACTTAGCCAGAACCTCAAGCTCACAAAACTTAAAATCTAAGGTCAAGCCATAGATGTCAAGTCATTAATTCTTATTTTTTCCTCCACTTCTAAATCGAATATGAAATTCATTTGAAGCCCTAAGTACTAGACACTCCCTTCATCCCTTATTTCATTTTTATTTTCAAGATGTAGGACACATATCTAGGTATTTTTTCCATTTTAAGCCTTAAAAACCAACTTTAGGAATTTAGTTATATTTTCAAGCCTTAGAACCTAGCTCTAGAAGTTTTATTTTGTTAGTTCTTAGATGGCACACAAGTGGGGATGAATTGTAATTTTGTCCTATTTGAAAACTAATGAACAAATTCTTCATTCTAATGAATGATTATGGAAACTTCATATAGAACACTAATAAAATAAAATACAATAAAAAAAGAGTAAAAAAAAGAAACAAAACTAATTTATAATAGTTCGGCTAAACAATCTGTGGCTTATGTATAGTCTCTAAGCTCTACTTGAGAATTCACTATCTTCTTCCTTCAATGGGTGAAGGATCAACTCTCTATACAACATCTTCTTTCCCCTGGTGAAAAGAAATAGTTACAATTGTCTTGTTTTGCCATTAATGAAAATTAATTCTTTACAAATATTTTGAAAGGTTAAAAGGAACCCTCTAAAGTGTATTTCAATCAATTTCTCTAATTATAAGTATACAATTTAAAAACTCCTTCTCTTACTTATATCAATAAATAAAGACTTAATAAGTGTTATGTAATGCATACAAACATTCTCTAGCTTCTAAAGGCTCTTAGAAACTCTTTAGTATGCCTATGAATCTTTTTTTTTAACTCTTTAGTATGCCTATGAATCTTTTTTTTAACTCTTTAGTATGCCTATGAATCTTTTTTTAACTCATACAAGATCTATTTATACTTAAAATAACCCAAAATTATTATAAGAAATAAAAACTAACCATTACACATGTAGTAAAAATGATATTGGTCGACCAATCTGACACACTAATCAACTTAATATACTATATTAGTCGACCAATGTATCGACTAATATTGATAAAAAAACTCTCATCATATGAATTCTTTTGTCTTTTAGAATACATTTTTCAACCATTCAAAGACATTAGTTTACTAATGTGTGACAATGGTCAACTAATGTATTAATCAATGTACCAACAAACTTATGGTGCATATTTTTACTAACGTTCAAGAGACATTGGTCAATCAATCTATATATTATCAAACCAATATGCACAAAGAGAAGTTTTTAAAAACTTTTTGAGTTCTTTCAAACATCAAAACACATTATGGTGACAAAAACCTAATTCGAAACTATTTCAAAAGTTTCTCAAACTAAGATACATATCTAGACCTTATTTCCAAGCTCACTTAGTGAATACAGTCAAATACATACCACTATGACAGATTGTATAAGCCAGACTCTTTGGTGGAACTGAATGAATATGACATCTAGTATGTTCCAAAGATGTCTTTTAATAAGTCCCAAGTAATGCATAGGTAGGCCATTATAACAGATAGTGGTTGTAGAGCCTGTTGCACTATAGATGACATCTATTGATAAGTCAAATAGAGGAAAAGGTAAGAGTTGCGCTTAAAGGGTATATCGAAGTAGAATTTAAATATATGTAAAGGCATAATTTCTAGGCCTTGAATAATAAGTCAGAGTACAAGGCTTTGTTGTATGGAGTTAGAATATCGTTTCACCTAAAATTGAAGGCCTTTCAAGTGAAGTCAAAATATTAATTGATGGTAAACCAAGTTGTAGGGTCCTTTAAAGCTGAGGAGGAAAGCATGTAGAAGTACAAGGCTAGATAACTTCAGATGACCCAAGCTATAAATTTTGACTTTGCAGTTGATCTTTAGTGAGGAGAATGATATATCAAATCAGTTGTGAAAGTGGGGAGTCCAAAACTTGGGATCTTATGAGAAGAAAGGTTTAAATTTGTGTACATCAAAATCCAAGTAAAATAGCATTGAGAAATTATATGATGATTGGATAAGATAGATGAAAGAGTATGTGCAATATGGAACATTCCCAGGTGATGCTAGAGAAGTAAGGAGAATAAGATGCAGGGCTGTAAGATACACCTAAATAAATGCAGGGCTGCTCATACCATTATTATGATCAGATGCGCCATAACATTAGTTATGATGGACTTGAATATACAATAAAGCAAAGGTAAAGAGAAGTTAATTATCCTCGTGAGGTTGACCTCCACACATTTGTGAAGTTATTCTCTAGGAACTTTTGATCCCTGTGCAAGATCAAATATTGTTAAAAATGTATATGTAATATGGCCTTCTTGAAAACTGAATCTGTATGATTATTGATCATCATGCCTTTGGAGGTTCTTGGCCTAATACATGTCTATATAGAGCTGGGCCCCCTCTATGTTGGCTTATCGTCAGCCTTGATTTCAATGACAAGGTTGGCCTCATCAACCTCTTGGTTATATTACATCTCCCAAGGTGCTCCCCTCTTCCTCTTTCTTAGAAGCATCATCCTTTTAACGAACTGCAAACATAAGTTTGCGAAGATTTATCCCTAAAAATTAGAATTCAATAATGAAGATTAATATAAAAATAATAGAGCATGAAAAAGCAACATATTGGCCTATTGATCAATATTGTCAGCTTATAACTACAATTCTCCCTTAAGCGGCAATTCCATAAGAGGAGGGAGATTCTTAAAATCTAGTAAAGCCTCCATTGTGAGGCTGGGAGAGCGTCTAATTTTCATCTCTCGCTGAAACCTAAATCAACCTCTTCCTAAGTCTACCTAAACTCCCACTCATTCTAGGCTTGACGTCCAAACCATATCAACTTGGAAGCTCATCGAAAGGACTACTATGGTGCATAATTATGAACAATCTACAGTAGACCATATATTCCTACTACATTATAAAATGTGGGGTCGAGCTCCTCGTAGTCAGACTTGTCTCTTTCAAAACTTCAAGAATAGAAAAAAACAACTACTAGACTATAAAAGGAGTTGTGTGCTCATTGTTGTTCGGTTGAGTCTGAGCTTGGAAAGCTCTATGCTATTGGGGAACTCTGCAAAGGTATTACCACCTTCTTTATTGACTATTTTTGAGTCTTTGGAGTACTCCAAGCTCTATGCTGTTGGGAAACTCTGCAAGGATCTTACCACCTTCTTTATTGACTATTTTTGAGTCTTTGGAGTTCTTGGAGATTATATTCCGCGCCGAAGATTTGTGCTTGTGGGCTAAGGTGAATATTGCAAACCAGCAGACATGGTGGTCGACAATCGTTCGAACTTGGTAAAGGTTGTCGCGGCACCATTATCTTAAGGTATGAAGTTTAAATATGTTGAAGAATATCTCACCAATTTAAACCTAACAAGAGGGAATGAAAGACTAGGGGATAAGATGAAATCTAATCACTCCTATGATATTCTCTTAATTTTTTTAATCGGAAAATGACTTTATCATCGAAGTCTTATCATAACAATCTCTAATAAATGTTTGATGAATTTGAAAAACTTGAATACAAGAAGAATTGAGATATATAGATGACAAATATATTTTGACATTACATAGTTTATATGATATTGCATGCATTGGAGTGTCTATATAAAACGAATTTCCATCCAAAACATATAAGTTGTAAATGTGTAACTTGAAACTCCATAAGAAGACTTATCTTTTACCATATAATATTCCATATAACACACGGTAAACATAATTGAAGAACACGTGAAAAGCACTATGACAGAAAAATTGTCAAAATAATTGAAAAGCACAACAGCTCAAATCGTCATCATCATGCAGAACTAAACTTGCAGTAACATCTCTTTCACTAACATAATACCTACAACTATTGAAATAAACCACTTTGCTATTGAAAACCCTTAATCTTCAATTGATCAGGGCGCAACCACAATCCGCCCTGCGACTTGGTCGAGATCCCGTTGACCGCTTGAAGTGATTCTCCTTCCACTGATACAACAAGAACATAAGAACTAATGTCAGAGAAAGATGGAAGGTTGATGCATCAACTCATAAGCTCGTATGGTCTTCCACTTGAAATTTTTGCTGGCCACAAAATGCTATTTACTAAACCGTAATGTTTGCACAAATCAAAATACAAAAACTCACCCCTTGGTATCGAACTCAATAATGTTCATTTGCTGCAATTGTTGAAGAATGTGACGGGCAACAGCACCACTGCTCTTGCAAAAATGGGGGGGACGACTTCCATTTCTCTTGCTCCCTCCATAAATTCTACGGAATGCACCCACACCAAGGCCTCCTCTCAAGTAAATTTTTCTTGCCATGGAGGCTAAACAAAGATTAAACATCAGTGTATAAGCACCAAAAGGTTATATAATTTACATCGCACCATTATAAATTCAGATATTATTTCATATGCAAATGCAAACAAAAGAGGTGTAAGAAAGTGAGGCCTACCAGCTCTAATGTAGTACCAGTCGGGGTCATAAGGTGCAAGCTCCTTTAATCTACCAGTTTTCACAATATCGGTCCACGTGGGCAGCTCAATCTGAGTCCATAAACAAAAAAAATAATAAAATTTTAGGCTCTATTCATCACTGCACGAAGTCTTAGAAAAATACTTTAGGCAGGATTTCTTATATGTGTGATATGATTTATCAAAACCACCAATTCAAAGGTTCAGAAGGTCCCCCAATATTAGTACTGCAAAATGCTCAGGACTAATATGTGTGATATGATTTATCAAAACCACCAATTCAAAGGTTCAGAAGGTCCCCCAATATTAGTACTGCAAAATGCT
>JAOQMM010000008.1:10055222-10065517 GCA_027563515.1 Erythroxylum platyclados | reverse complement strand
CGAGCTCCTCCACGGCCGCCAGGCCCGAGCCGCCCAGCCCGACCACGCACGCGTCCGCGGTCGTGCCGCCGGGGAGCGTGGCGAGCCCCGGCCAGGACGCGACGCGGGGGTCGGCGTCCCAGCCGGGGGCGTCCCCGGGGGTGGGGCGGGTCAGGGGGCCACCGTCTGGTGCTTGCCGACGATGGTGATGCCGGACTCGGTCACCGTGAAGCCGCGGGCCCTGTCGCGCTCGGGGTCGACGCCGATGGTGGCGCCCTCGGGCACCTCCACGTTCTTGTCCAGGATCGCCCGGCGCACCACCGCGTGGCGGCCGACCTCCACGCCGTCCATGAGGACCGACCTGTCGACCGAGGCCCACGAGTGCACGTTCACCCCGGCGGCGAGCACGGAGTCCTCCACGAGCGCACCGGAGACCACCGATCCGGGGCCCACCACCGAGTTGATGGCGTGCCCGATGCGGCCCTGCCAGCCGTGCACGAACTTGGCCGGCGGCAGCGGGGGCTGCTGGCTGAAGATGGGCCACTCGTAGTTGTAGAGGTTGAAGACCGGGTGCACCGAGATGAGGTCCATGTGGGCCTCGTAGTAGCTGTCGAGCGTCCCCACGTCGCGCCAGTAGTCCTTGTCGCGCGGGGTGGAGCCGGGGACGTCGTTGTCCTTGAAGTCGTAGACGCCGGCGCGGCCCTGCTCCACGAACCACGGCACGATGTCGCCGCCCATGTCGTGGCGCGAGCCCTCCAGCACCGCGTCCTTGGTGACGGCCTCGGTCAGCGCCCTGGCGTCGAAGACGTAGTTGCCCATCGAGGCCAGCACCTCGCCGGGGGAGTCCGGCAGGCCCTCGGGGTCCTTCGGCTTCTCCAGGAACGCCCGGATCCTGCGGCGGTCGCCGGGGTCGACGTCGATGACGCCGAACTGGTCGGCCAGCGCGATCGGCTGGCGGATCGCCGCGACGGTGGCGGCCGCGCCCGAGGCGATGTGGCTCTCGACCATGGCCGAGAAGTCCATCCGGTAGATGTTGTCGGCGCCGACGACCACGATGATGTCGGGCCGCTCGTCGTTGATGAGGTTGACGTTCTGGTAGATCGCGTCGGCGCTGCCGAGGTACCAGTGGGGGCCGCGGCGCTGCTGCGCCGGGACCGGTGTGACGTAGTTGCCGAGCATCGTCGACATGCGCCACGTCATGGTGATGTGGCGGTCGAGGCTGTGGCTCTTGTACTGCGTCAGCACCACCGACTTGAGGTAGCGCGAGTTGACGAGGTTGGACAGGGCGAAGTCCACCAGCCGGTAGGTCCCGCCGAACGGGACCGCCGGCTTCGCGCGGTCCGCGGTCAGCGGCATCAGCCGCTTCCCCTCGCCGCCGGCCAGGACGATGGCCATCACCTTCGGTGCCATGCGGCGAACCCTAGTGCGCTGGTCACGCGGCGCACGCGGGGGTCACCCGGTCCGCCCGCCGGCACCGGAGGGGCTCCGGACCGCGGCGCGCGCGAGCACCCCCAGGCACTAGGTTCCGGCCATGCGCGTCGACGTCCTGACCCGTGAGTACCCGCCGGACATCTACGGCGGAGCGGGGGTGCACGTCGCCGAGCGGGTGCGGGTGCTCCGCCAGCTGTCCCTATCAGTTGGATAACAATGGTTCAAGTTCCAGACAAACTTTGGATAGTGGACTAAATGCAGCATTACAGCCTAATCAATCTGGAGTCATGGATACCAGAATCCTAAGCTTCTTAGAAGTAAAAGATAGTCAAATTGCAAAAGCTTCTTCTAAGTCAGCTCTCTTAGTGGGACCTTGTCAGGACATGGTGACATTTGGCCACAATGACACACAGACTCAATCTAGTAGCAAAGGTCTTCAGTCTAACCATGCATATTATAGCCAGGTTAATTTGAGGATGGCCCCATCTTGGTTTAAGCAATATGAATCTCTTCAGAATGGACAAATGGTCCCAATGTTTGATTCTGGACTAGGAAAAACAGCTGCTTCACCGTTCTCTCTTGGAAAACCATCTCAGGATTTGCATATTCAGACTTCTGCCGAACAACTTTCAGCTGCTGATGCTGATCAAGGTGGCAGGGTTTGGCCAATTGCAAATACCGCCTCAATTGCAAATCAACAACTTGCAGTGCCTTATATATTACCTGAAGAAACAACGGAACAGCTAGCTGTAATTAGACCAAAAAAGCGGAAAATTATTTCCATTGAACCTCTACCATGGCACAAAGAAGTTACTCAAGATTCCAAAAGGGTTAGAGATATCAGGTATCTATATTATTAATGCCTCCTTTCTTTTTACTCTCATCACTCATTTGTTTTCTGTTTCACTTTTATCTAGAAGGAGAATTAACGGTTTTCTGTTATTATTAATGTACTTGGTTTTTTCTTTTTCCCTTTTTTCGGAACAATCCCTATTTGTCAAAAGCTAACTTAAAGTTACGCTAACTGGAAGTTTTAATCTAGCTTTAGTTGGTTGGCATTTTCTGTGTTGTTCTTGCCCCCTTTTTTATTTTTTTGCCATCTAAATGATGCATTACTTTTTCTTTTGCAGCACCTCTGAAGAAGACTGGGCACAAGCAACAAATCGACTGATCGAGAAGGTGAACTATGTTAATGGTTTAAGAGTTTGTTTTCTTAGATACATTAAAATTGGGTTCTTATTTCCTTATCTGTTACAGGTAGAAGATGAATTGATCGAAGAAGTGCAACCAGTAGTTCGAGTAAAGAGAAGGCTAGTGTTGACAACACAGCTAATGCAACAACTGTTTTGTCCTGCACCAGCATCATTTCTCTCTGCCGACGCAGCCTCAAATTATGATCCCATATCATACTTGGTCTCCAGATTATCATTGGGTGACGCATGTAGCATCGCTTACAGCAAAACAGGTGACTTGTTTGAGGCAGCGGATTACAGCGACATGTGAGTGTCACTCTTCATAAGCACATAGTGTTTTTGCAAATCATGACAGAATACTCTTTCGATTGCTTATTGAATTTCTTTTCCTTCAAAGCTTACCATTGCCTACAAATTTTACTCAGTTATGCAGAAAAGCTGAAAGTTTCCGAGAGAATTGATCAACAATTCATGGAGGTTGTGGACAACTTCATTGGTAAGGCAAAGAAGCTGGAAAAAGACTTCCAAAGGTATGGGATAAGTATTGCACTATTACTAGTCTTGAATCTTTTAATCATCACAAGATGAATTACTACTGGCTCCTTCAATTGATAGTGTTTTCTGAATGCTATACTTTCGAAAATGTAGATTGGACAAGACATCTGTTGTAGACGTTAGGTTGGAACTTAAGGAATTAGAAAAATTTTCTGTGATCAACCGTTTTGCCAAGTTTCATGTCCGGGGACACATGGATGCATCTGGCATTCTTAGACCAATTCCTCAGAGATATTTTGCAGCGCTACCAAGCCCTAAGAATCTACCTGATGAGGCACAATGTCTTTCACTATGATTATGAACTATATATGTCCAACTGAATCCTATGTAGATCAAGATCCCGCATTCCATGGAATACTGCACGTCCCTGCCTGTGACGCCCTTTATTATATTAACACGCTGGCTGGTGTGCAAGAAAGAAGTGATGTGAAATGGAATGCAGCATTGGTCAACACCAAGTAACATAAGGGCTCTTTTAGGTTTTCAATTGAGGCCTGTCGTTGTCATTTTTGAGAAAGTATATATTTTTTCCATGTATATTTTAATGGATTTCGAAGGGACAAGAAGTATCCAAACTAACTTATAGGAAAAGAGGATCAGTAGTTTGAATGTCATCTGGTTCTTGTGACATTAAAGTAGGCAAATCTAGTGTAATCTATGGAAGCATCTTTTTTTCCCCCCCCTTTTTCTATCTACTATATTATTCTTATCCTTTTCAGGGCTTCCTGTTATTAGCATGGGAAACATGCAACTTGAGTTGAGCACCAAGCACTCCAGGACAATGAAACACTTTGGATGATACATTTGTTCCAGGTTCTATTTTCTGGGAGTTAAACAGGAGCATGCACTATTGTAGACTTTACCCTGGTTTAATTGGCTTTTAAAGAATAATAAACAAAAGCTTCTCTACGACTTGAGATTCCTTAAAAAGAAGGTAACTAGGTGTTGGACATAGGAAGAGAGCACAGAAGCTTCTATTATAACTTTCAATAAAAAAGTAAGTATTGGATGTTGATTCTGTTGACCCTCATTGTCATAAAAGATAAAGATTGGATATTGATTCTGTTGACCCTCATTGTCATAAAAGATAAAGATTGCCTTTCTTTTCATATGAATATAATTTGAGTAAAGGACAAGGAAAAGCTTTTTATGACTAAGAAAGCATATTGTTTTGTGAATTCCCTGGTACTACTTTCTTCACTGAAACTGGCAATGACACGTCAGTGGTTTATGATACGATCATTAATAAGTGCCTTTGTATCCACGTAGTCAGTTTCAATATCTGATCCCCATGCATTCGGTAGGGGACAGGGACATCCCTTTCCACTGGATCAAATAAATAATCAGAAACAAAAACAAGTCAATACCTACATTACTGCCAAGCGACAATCATTCCAATTGGTTTGGTGGTCAAATACTCTTTTGCTGTGCTGACAAGATTTGGTGGGTTCGTGATTTCCAACATACGAACATTCCGTTAAAACTAAATCAGATTCAGCACTTATTGTCTCTCAATCTGACCTCATCAAGTCTGAGATGGGACCCAGAAATCACCACATGTCACTGCCAATGCCACTGCCAGCCCCCAATCAAAGGTCATTGTTTCTAGTTCCAAGAAACTGCTGCGGATGGAAACTTTGCGTGGTCCTGTCCTGTACCTGACCAGTATTTGAGTCCGAATATAAGTTTGCTTGTATCTCAGGTCTTTTGTAAGCGCGTGTCATCAAATCCTAATGCCCATGAAGAGTAGCCATGTTCCCACGAGATTCGGTGCTACAGAATTCTGAACAGGAAAGCAACACTCAAAAAGCCACCTGTGGTCAGTTCATGACAATCCAAAGTCGGTTGTTTCATAAATGGGATATTCACAAAGAACTAAAGAGATCTCAAAAGTATATACAATAATATTATGTAATTTTAGAAATTTCGGTCCTTTTGATAATTATATTACAAGAAAGAAAATATTTCCATATAACAATTTTAAAAGCACAACATATAAATTCATTTATTTCGGCAGTCGAGTGCTATTATTACAATTTCTAGCCCATCGCTATCCTTAGTGCCTTGTTTCGTCAGTTCCTAATCAGTTGTTATCTTCAGTTGCGTTTTATTAAGCTTTCCTATAAGTCTTCTTTCATCATCATATCCCATTACGAGAGTCCTCTTCAATTATCCAATGATCAACTGTTCTTAATTCATATCGTAATCAAAAGCTCTTCTTACATGTGTTATTGAAGATATATAGCCTTTGAAAAGGAAAGAATTTATATGTATATAAATTTTCAGTTTGCGTGATACTGACAAAAATTGAACGTTCACATTTTACAACTTGCAGATCAGCAAGCTGGACCACAAACCACTTCTTTTGATTAAATGAGAGTAGAGGACCGGAACTCACCTTGAAAACAATAGCAGTATGTTATATTCAGTATCTTTATGTGAGGAATCATTATCCAGGGCCACAGTTAAATGTCTTCCCCTAATGGGGTCAAGATAAAAGATATATTTTCATAAACATTTAACAAAATATTTTAATACAATAATTTTTAAAAAAATTTACTAAAACTTTCTCCTCATATTTTTATATTTTACAATTTGTCTTGTGATAACCTTATTGTGGTTAAAAGATAAGAGGTTTGACGTGGAACTAAAATTGATGGATTGGAAAATGGAGGACTTAATTTCTTTTATGTATCAAGAAAAAAAAAAAGAATTGCAGCATATTTTACTTCCTTGTAAATTGCATATTGCTTCCTTTATGTAAAGCAACATGTAACGCATGCTCCCTCTTAATCCATGCATTATGAATGATTAATTTTTAATATCGCTATTCTCCTTCTATTTTGTCAACATTAAAAAAGGTACATGATATATAACTTTATAAGCATCAAAAGGCAAAAATAAATAACCTCTCTCTCTCCCTTTTCAAAAACTCTATCATATAGGCACAATTTTTAAAAAGATCATGTACCAATTTAAAGTTCAATATACGTCTCTTTCCTTTAGGTACATATAACAGTACTTCCTTACCCTAAATTTATATTCCAAGACAATATATGCTCAAATGTTATCAATATGAAAGTAAGAGTAAATACCTTCTTTAACGTACCAACAATGCTTACTTCCTTTTCTCACCCACTTTGTTCAACGATTGGTCTTTTGATAATAACCTCCTTGCTTAGCTTATGTGAGAGCTCTTGGTGATTTTTCTTTTGAAATTGAGTGTTTAAGATAATATTTTCTTTATTTGATATCAATAAAAGGGATACTAGTTGTTGATATTCATTTGATGTTACTTGAAAAAATTATTTCGAAGAAAATTTTCAAAAAATGTCTATAATCACTAAAAAAATGATATCTCACATAAGTTGAAGTATATGAATTATATTAGTGTGACCTATAAGAATGTGACATATATGTGTTTATAGGTCTTGAAGGATGATGTGGGTGACATAATTCTCTTTTTTGGATATATATGAGGTTAGAAGCCCCTTATGTAATGAAAAGATATTGCATATTAATTGGAAAATAACATGTTTCTTTAATAGAAATGTGAATTATATTAAATGGGAGCATATATTGTGTATTTATACTCAATAAGACCTATAATGATTATGAATTATATTAAATAGGAGCGTATCTTGTGTCTTTATACTTATAATGGGACCTATGATAATTGTGAACTTTTTTCATGTTATTTTGATGTTAAAGAGCCCTATATGAATGAGAAAGTTGTTTCATATTCTTTTGGGATGATCTTACATAAAAATTACTCCTATTTTTCCTTGAATGCTAAACTCTTTAGGTTTAGTATATAAACCAAAAGTAAATGCATGAAATTTCCTTTTACCTTGAGACCTAAAAGATGATGTGTAGGGAGTGGAATTTTCATGTCTAAAATTTAGTACTATATGATTATGTGATAGATTAAGCAATTGCTTATCATTATAAACATTATTTTCCTTCAAAAAATTTTCTTGACATTAGTTGATGCACTTTTATAAGCATGCCCATTATCATGCCTATTATTTGAGCTCTTTTAGGCTCCAAGTATGTTATCAAATTTTCACTCAAATTAAGTGAACTCAAATAATAATTGCTTGAGAATATTGATCTCCTTTATCAATATCTCATTCTTATGCAAAAAATTATGCTCATTATCATTAGCAACAACCACACTCTTAGAATGTACTATGTCATACATATCATATTTTAATTTTTAATTCTTAATTCTTAATCATACATGCATTTTAAGAGTTTTAAAGTCTATTCATGCTTGGAAGATAAAATTTTTCTTTTTAAACTCATGACCTCTAGGCATTTAACGAACTCATTATATGAAGGATCAATATCACAATCATCATTATTATTATTATAAGAATTTGAGGAAAATTGTACTTCGTTATTATTGACCATAAAGCATATACTTGCAATAATTATTTTAGATTCTTCACTTTCCAAACTACTCGTATCATCTCATATGGCTTCAAGTACCTTTTTTTCTCTTCTTTAATTTTTTCTCCCTCTTCTCCTTTAAGAACATCTTGAATTTATTTTTGATGAGTTTTATATCACCCTCATCACTCTTACTTGTGGAGTTATCCTCATCATTAATTTTCTTATCTTTGGAGACTTTAAATACCACACCTCTTCTTATTAAAGCCACTTCTTCTTTATAAAATTTATTTATCTACATCTCACAGGTAAGAACTAATCTAACTAGCTTTGCCAATATTAAGATACTAAAATCTTTGATTTCTAGTATGATCATCACCTTTGCCTCTTAAACCTTGGTAAAGACCTACTAAAAATTTTCACTGAATTCAAGATTAGTGTAAGTTTTACCAAGGCATTTGATAGTATTAATGATATAAATGAAGCGAGTATACATATTAGAATTTGACTATTTTTTCTCCATGTGAAGTAGTTTATATTAATGCACTAATAAACTCATTTTGCTCTCTTTTACTTAAGTAGTGTTCTTATATGAGATTTTAAGGGTGTACCATATCTCATGGGTAGTTTTATATATAGACACCTTATTGAATTTATTTTTACTAAGAGCATAAAACAAAATATGCACCACTTTGCTGTTTATCGTAATGAGTTTATTATCAGTATCGCTACACTCCCTTTTATGTTTTGGTACTTTATTGATAATTATAGTTCTTATTGGAACATATGGACTATTGTGTGCAATCCTGTAAAGATAAACCTTTTTAGTTAAATGGAAGTGTTTCACCCTAGTTAATTGTTACCTTCACAGAAAGGGGGTCTATTTGTATATTGACTATTTTGGCTTAAAATTAATCAAATTATACTATAAAGATCTTTGATTAAATTTTTCTAGAAATATAAATGCAATAAATGAGACTCACTCTAATATCAATTTTTGGTCCTCATATGGCACACAAGAGGAAGGGTGAATTGTGCTTGTTCATTTTTGACTATGTAAATGGTTATGAAATTTCACATATGATAATCACAAAGCAATCATAATAAATAAAAGAGAGTAAGGAAAGAGAATCAAAATCGATTTATAGTAGTTCGACCAAGGAAACCATTAGCTTACGTCCACTCCTTAGGTTCCACTTAAGAATTCCTAAATTCTTCCTCTGATAGGTGAAGAACAAGCCTCTATACATCATCTTCTTTGCCACAAGTGAATGGGAACCCTTACAATCGGCTTTCTTTACTATATGTAAGTAGTAACACTTTACAAATCTTGTTCAAGTTCAAAAGGGACCCTCACAAAGTATCCCTAAGAAATTTTCTCAATTAAGACAATTATACAACTTAAAGACTCCTTTTGCTCACACTAATGAATGAAGGTTCAATATATGTTATGTGATGTACACATGCATTTTCTAACCTCTCAAGGATCTTAACAATTCTCTAGTATATCCAGTATTCTTCCTATAACTCATATGGTCTAATAGTACTCAACTACCTAAAATAATCACTGAAAATAAAACTAGACATTACAACAACTAGTGATAGTAACATTGGTCAACCATTATGATATATTGGTCAACCAATGTGACTAATATTGTCACAAACTCACAATACATGCTTTCAAAAGAGACCAGTCAACCATACTGCCACACTAGTCGACTTGTCAATCCAAAACCCTAATATTGGTCACCAAAATCACCATATTGGTCGACAAAGCTTCATAAAATAAGGTTTTCAAAACTTTATAAGTTCTTTCAAAGATTAAAACATATTCATTTGATAAAAACTTGACCCAAAATTATTGAAATACTTCTCTAAAAGTCGTTTGATGCATCTAGAGGGTTTTCTCTAAAACCTTTCCATGTTTCTCTTGATTATGATAAAGTATAGGTAATATGCCCTAGGTGCAAAATGATCATGCAATGATTGAGTCCTTAATTCATTTAAATGACTAAGATAAAATTCTGTAAAGGATTACAATGACTTGCTTAAACCATGCTTGATTCCTTCTTGTTATTGGTTTTTCACTTAAATTAAATGTACAGTCCATTTTGCTCATTTTATTTATTGATTGTTTAATTTATTTAGTTGACCTTTTATTTCTCACTTTTCCCTTCTACTAAAATTCAACATTCACATATTGCTTCATTCCAATACAATAAAGCTACTAATATCACTGTCAGTAAATTCATTATTGGTAATATATTTTGTTGTCATCAAAATTATAAGTTAAAATCTCACTTAGTCAATAACATGTATTAAACTAAAATTATAGATATTGAAAAACTTTTTAATATTTTTAAATAATTAAATTATTTTAATGTTTATATAAAAGGAATGTCTTCTCTTACTTTTTTTTTTGTAGGATTATATGTAACAACTTTATTATGTTATTTAAAACATGATAATATTGATTATTTATTTTGATTTATAGATACATAAAAGCCAAAACATATGCAGTCATGTTTATCTTCATTTTACACATAGATTATTACAATTTATGAGCAACATCAAATTTAACATAAATACATAACCTCAATGTTTTAGTTTATGACTATAACTAAAAGATATAATTAGCAAAATCTTATTAATATTTATTAGCAGCATTCAATCATAATTATAAAAGGGTTATAAATAGGGATAAAATTTGTATAGTCTTCTTATGGACAAATATATATAAGA
>JAOQMM010000008.1:10019675-10031725 GCA_027563515.1 Erythroxylum platyclados | reverse complement strand
CTATATTCTACTCACTTAGTTAACAGTTCCATTACAAGAATTGTATAGAGTATTAACTTACAAAACATTCAAATCTATGTCGTTTTTTAATTTTTAAAAAAATATATATAAGGCGCTCGGCCCAAATCATTAACATCCCTATTTAAGAGGCTAAAATAAGACCTAAAATAAAATATAAATCATTTTAAGTATCAAATCCTATGAAAATAACCAATATATAAGTGTAATGCTCTTGAAATCATGCTAAAAATAAATTCTATTTAGCACATATCAAATTCTCTCACACTTAAGCATTTATTTGTCCTCAAGAAAATCAATTTTATTACCCTAACTCAAATAGGAGGTAGTTCTGAAAAGTATTAAATAAACCAAACATACCAATCAACACTCACCATCACTCATTTAATTGTAGAGGTCATCAAATTGTGAGACACCTAGCCACTTATATCAACTCATAAATTAACTCAATCCAATTTACAATTCTTTAAACTTTAACTACATTCACAAAATTCAACTTCATGCATAAAAAAAACATGCATGAGAAAAATGTTTCAACTTTCAAACATTCTTATACCCCCTTATTTTAATGAAATTAAACATCAAATTTAAATAAAAATATCATTTAAAAGCTTATGTGAAAATCACCTAGAATTTTGACATGAGAGTAAATACCTTGTCATAAATACTCTCAATCACTCAACTAAGTCCCTATCTCAAATGACTACTAGTACCACTCATTAACTTCACCATTTTTATTGATATAAAGCTAGTGAAGTTAAATTATTTAATGCTCAATCATTCACACTTATTATTATTGTTTTATATATGGTATAACAAAAATGCTCAAAAGAAGTAATATTTACTCAATACATGCATAATTTATGCAAAAAGCATCATAATGTAAATCAAACATCTATTCTCCAAATTCATGAAGCAAATTAAATTTGAATGAGTCATCAAAACTCAGGCTATTTGCCTAGTCATTTTAAATGATAAAGACGATCAAATTCATAGTGGTTTATTTAAATCAATATGCTATCAAAGTAAAACAAATTTCCAAAAATTTGCTCCCTAATAAGATAATCATAATGAAATTGATAACCTTGGTACTTAAGTCATAAGAAGTACCTCACCCATACTTAAGTTGTATATTATCCTTAATGTACAAAACATACAAGAGTAATGAAAACAAATAAAAAAAGGGGATATGAATAAAATAAAGGACTAGTACTTCCCTAATATATCATAAACAAATGTAAGTATTATTAGATTAAGAGGCCATAAATGTGTAATGGTTCAATGTTGTGAACACGGGGACAACATAGTTAAACACGGTAGCATATCAATGATGAACAGTATCTCCAGTGTTGAATATAGGGTGTGTCTAATGGTGTATCTCAATCTTGGAATTTAATGTAGAGCATCGTAGATACATAATAATATATTTCGCCCATGTTTATATATATTCCTCATTACTTCTTCAAAGACCGAAGTATGGATGGGGGCAAATGAGTGTGTTCTTCAACATAGTAAGGACACGGTATTGTGTTCTAACTATGTTACATTAGGTTGCTCTTGGCTTCTCAAGATTTAATTGGAATCCTATAACATGGAACAAACATGAGGTGATATATAAAGGGTTTTCTTAAACACATCATAAACATAGTTCCATGTTATGATTGTGATCAAAAAGTTCTCTCTCAACTTTGCATATGAAATTTATGTTCCAATACAGATGAAGGAACATAAAGGACACGTCTGGGTGTTTAGGAACATGGTGCAAACACAATGTTGTATTTTTTCCATGTTTAATTTTGCTAAGCTCAACTTCTCAAGTGTTAAATGATACAGGCCAACATGAGAGTAGACACAGTAGCATCTTCCCTACCTGTAATCTGACAAAAATGAAACGACATTAAATCTAAGAACAAAATTGAAAGAAAGAAGTCTGAGTTAATCCAATCAAAACAAAGTTAAAACACCTATAACATTAAATTTCCTCTAAAAAAAGTACTCATTTAAGGTCATGAGCTTGACTTTTTTTTTATTTTCAATCACTTAGAAAATAAGAGAGGATTAGACAGGACATATCTAATTCCTTTTTCGATTGGGTATCCTACCTTATATCTAATTCCCCGGCAACAGCGCTAAATTTTGGTCGGGTTGTCAAAGCTCGCAAAATAATACCAATTCCTCAAACTTTTTGTAGTAGTCGTGGAACCAGGTCGAATCCCTAGAGAACTAAACACTAGTTTCTTAATTTCAAGCAATAAAATTAAATGGAGGGTTTTTTATTAAATAACTGATTAACTGAAATTAATATGAAAACAAATTAAATCAACTGAAATTAAAATCGATAAAGACAATAATACTAAACTCCGATTCAAGGGAAAGATCTCATATAATTGTAACATTGATCATTGGTTCAAAAAGAATATTTTCACGATTCAAGTAGTTAGTCTAAAACATATTAGGATAGCCGTAATAAGTCTCAAATTTTCCTAAATTAATTGGTTCAAACCCAGCATCCAAACCAAAACTTACCATCTATCGACTGGGTATGCTAGCATTTCATATCAAATAAATGGTAGTAATAAGTTTCGTAAAAAAGACTAACCCTATTTTCAAAAATAAAAAGACTAACCCTAAATCAAATAATCGAGATAGCTGCAATCATTTAATTTAATTTTCTTGTTTATCATAAGTTAATTATAGAAATTCATAAATAACCTATTCGCTACGTGTACCATTCCTTCATGACAATTACGGATCACTGAATTCCTGGATAGCGATAGAATAATCAATATTAAATTAAATTGTCAGATTAATCAAATATTAATCATTCATAAAATATGAAAACTCAAAAAAAGAAATACTTGAATTAAAACATGAATAAAATTAAGAACACAAAACCTCACAAGGTTACAACTAGAGTCTTGAATCCTCTTGAATCAGAACGATTGCGTTTAACCACACATGGCTTTCGCTCTAACAACAAAAATATAAGAAAGACTAATAATTGCAAAAAGTGTAAAACGAAAGAAAGAAGAACCTTTTTCTGTTGTAAGGTATGTCCCTTTTATAGAGTTTTCTAATCTAATCCTAATCTAACTCTAACTTGTAGAGACGTCTATCTAATTCTAATTCAAATTCCTAATGATAAAGATAGAAAGAAGTCTTCTAGTCTAACGCTATCTCTTCAAGTCTTATCCACCGCAATCTCTTCACTTTATCCAAGATTTGTCATTATCCTCAATAGCGTCCCAATTTGATGCAACTCTACCTTTCATCTCCTAAAACAAAACAAATGATAATTTGAATATTTAAGCATCAAAATAAATCCAAAACAAAGGAGATAACATCAAATAATATATCAAGATGAGATCTCAACAGTATCCCACCTCATAGGGATTTAATCATTATTTGTCACCTTAGAAGTCCTAGTTTTCTTAGTCCACAATTTATTAACTCCATAAAAAAAAACTTTGTATAGTTGAAACAACCCAAACCACCTTGACTTTAACTTTTTGGGCAGTTTCAAATAACAATTAAAAAGAAGCACCCAATCTCGCTCGTGAAATTACTAGCGGGGGATGTTTTTATTAAGACAATGCTTAGTTCTCTCCTTACAAATCTTGGCATTCTTGTAGACATATATCCTTAACTCTTCAAGCTCATTAAGTTAAAGTAGTCACTTCTCACCAACAACCTTCAAATCAAATTAAATTGCCAATAAGCCTTATGTTCTAACTTAATTGGACGGTTGCATGACGTCTTATACACTAATTTGAATGGTGACATACCAAAGGGAGTCTTATAGGTAGTGTGACAAGCCCATAATACATCATCTAGCTTTAACGCCTAATCTTTCATCATTCTAAAAACTATCTTCTCAAGTATGCTCGTAATTTCTTGGTTCAAAATTTCAACTTGGTCGCTTGTTTGAGGATGATATCTTAAGGTAACTTTGTGAGTTACACCATATTTCCTTAGAAGAGCCTCCAATCAACATTTTGTGAGATACAAAACACTTTTTGAAGAATCTTGCTACGATCTTAGCATCATTAGTGAGGGATGTTATTGATTCCACCCATTTGGACTTATAATCTACCGTTACAAGGACGTACTTATTACTAAAAGGTGACGGAAAAAGGGTTCATGAAGTCTATTCCCCAAAGATTAAAGATCTTGACCTCTAAGATGTTATTAAGTGGCTTCTTGTTTCTTCTAGAAATATCATTTGTTCTTTGATGCTAGTCACAAGTAGTCATCTACCTAAAACAATAAATTAAAAAGTTCACTTCAAATTAAAAAATTAAGAGCAATAAATTCTTTTTTAAGCTTTTCTTCTCAATGTAACATTAAGATCATAATTTAAACAAATAAGAAAATAATTTTCTTCTCTGAAATGATTTTTTTAACATTAATAACTATTAAATGTTTATTGATATCTTTAACATGCATTTAGAAGTCTTATAAATTGTTTTGAAGCAAAATTTTAGCTAAAACTTTATATTTAATACATTTATACTAAAATAGATCTCAGTATACATTAAACAAAATAGACCTCTTTGAACATTTGTATTCTAGGTGTATTATCTCACTCTATTAAAATAATTGTCTCATCTTGAAGATATAGTTGTCTCACCTAATTAAATCTATTGCGTTACTCTTAAGTATCCAATAATATATAAATGAGAGAAAAGGGGTTAAAGAAAAAGAAAAGGTAGAGAAAGAGAAGATTTTTTAAAGTTACATAAGAAAGAAAGAGATAAAAGGAAATTGACAGAAAGAGAGAGGAAAAGAGAAAGAAATAACAGTCAATAAAATAGAGAAAAAACGAAGAGAGAATTCTTAAGTACACAAAATAGTGAAAGATTAAAAAAAGAGAAAATTGTTAGTAACAAAAAAGAAAAAAATTAAAAAGAATAAATTATAAATTATAAATTATAAATAGTAAATAGTAAATTTACAATATTAAAAATAATTCCATCTTTTAATAATCATTTTAAAATCTTATTGAAAAACAAATTTAGACCAATGAATTTTTTTATTCATTAAATGAAGGTGAAAGACTACTCTTTATATATGCCTAAAATTAAATTTGAATGATATTTTAAAAAAAGATCAAAAACTTTTTTTAAAAATTAGAATTAAATATATATGATTGGGAACAAACTTTGAACTAGTTCATTCGAAACTCTAAGCAGGGAATGTCAAATGCTATACTTTATAAAACATCTTTCATCACTACCATCTACACTCTTTGGAAGGAGATAAATAGTACAAGATTTACCAACTCAGAAAAAGGAAAGTATCGACTAGCTGACAAAATTGTTAACTGAATCAGAGCAGCAATTTTTGTTAAAAATTTGCAGCATACTCTTACCCCTGACATGATATCTAGATGAAAATTTTAACTTGCTAATATGCTAATTTAGAATTGTTCATTGTAATGCATCTCCTCTTTACGTATATTTAGCTATAGTGCTTGTATATAGGCTAGCAGCATAGAAATCACTATAATGTTGTATTAGTTTTGTCTATAGTAATGAAAAATAGAATTAAAATAGAATTAAAAGTTTCTTAGTTAACTTATATTACAAGTAAGCAATAATGAAATCAGTCATAACGAAAAGTGCAAAGCAGGATAAATTTCATAAACAAAGTACTATTGTCCTCATATAATTTTCTTTTCAATTTAAAGATGAAAATTTAATTTCTATCCTTTTGGTTCATTTATATAAATAATGTATCTCTCTTAATTTTTTCCCTTTAAAGCAACATGCTCTAACTTTGGTTAGTTCCCTCTTCAAACTCGTTATTTAAAAAGTTCAAAAATTCACATCAAAATTGAAAATATTAAATATGAAATTATTTTAGCTTTTTTTTCTCAATGTAGCGTTAGCATCAAAATTAAAACAAATAAAATTTATCTTTTAAATTGTTGATTAATATTTAATAACTATTTTGAAAATTAATATTTAATAATCGTTAATCGTCATCAATGACTCTTACTTGCATTTAGTAGTCTTATAATTGTTTTGAAGCAAATTTTAGTCAAAAATTTATATTTAATACATTTTGTACTAAAATAGAAATTAATTCACATTAAATTAAATAGACTTCTATGGACATTTGTGTTCTAAGTGCATTGCCTGACTCTATTAAAATAATTACCTTGTTTTAAAGATATAATTGTTTCACCTAATTAAACTAGTTTCATTACTCGTGGATGAGAGAAGGAGAGTAAAAGAAAAAAGGGAAAACCATTTTGAAAGTTATGTAAGAAAGAAAGATAAAAAGAAGTAGAGAGAAAGAAAGAAAAGCCAACGATAAAGAGACAAAAATTAGAGGAAAAATAAAAAACAAAAGAGAAATTTTGAAAAATAAACAAAATAGAGATATAAAAAGAAAAAAGAGAAAATTTTCAGTAATAAAAAATAAAAAAACAAATCTTAAATATTAAATTTACAACATTGAAAATAATTTTATTTTTAACAAATTATGATAAAATATTATTTAAAAAGAATTTTCCCTAATTAATAAATAGATTAATAAATTTTATTCATTAAATAAATGTGAAAGATTCCCTTTATGTATATCCAAAATTAAAAATAAAAAATATTTTAAAAAATAACGCTAAAAGATTTTTAAGAAAAGTAAAACTTAAATTTTTTTAATTAACTTGTATTACAGATAAACAACATGGAACTAATTATAATAACCAATCATAATGAAAATGGAACTAATTATAATAACCAATCATAATGAAAAATGCAAAGTAAAATAAATTTTATAAACAAAGTGTAGTTATTTGCATATAATTTAAGGATGAAATTTTAATTATTATCCTTACAATTTATTTTATAAACATAATACATCCTATAAACTTTTTATCGTTTTGAGCAATATCTGTAAGATTAATTCTCTCTTTGAATTCATTATAAAAAGTTGACATTAAAATTAAAAATTAAGAATAATATTTTTTTAGCTTTTTCCTCAATGTAACATTAGCATCAAAATTAAAATAAATAATTTTTTCTCTCTTAGGTACTTGTTTAACATTTTATAATGTTCATCAACATCTTCTTCTTGCATTTAGAAGTCTTATAAATTGTTTTGAAGTAAATTTCTAGCCATGTTTTCATTATCAGAGGCTTAAAATTTTAAATTAGATGAATGACTATGACTATAATTATATATTTTTGAATGATTAAAAAAATCCTATCTTTTTGCTGACTACTTATACAAGATAGGAGATTTGACTAATCTCCCTAGCCAACAACCCTGAATGCTTTTCTTTCCCAAATTTTTTTCCTACCCTCACTTTCTATTTAATTATCATTGTGAGGAACCGCAAATAGTAGAAGTAACAACATACGCTATAGAAGGTTGAATCACCTCAAAACTTCAACAAAAATCTTTCTTTTTTACCACTAATGGCTAGGCCACATATTTTGGCATTACCATTTCCCTTTCAAGGTCATGCCAACCCCTTGATGCATTTAGCACAGCCTTGGCAGACTATGAATGTAAAATTACCTTTTCTCAACACAAACTTCAACTACAAGTGGATCCACAGTGCAATGACTGACAGTAATAGTATGACAACTAGTTCCTGCGTTAACTTAGCATTGATCCCGAATGGATTAGGCCCTGAGGAAGATAGGAACGAGACTGGTAAACTATGTGATTCTATTCTTAAGGCCATGCTTGAAAAACTTGAGCAATTCATCTTAAACAAGAACCTGGAGGTTGAGGAAGATGATACCATCACTTGTGTTTTTTCTGATGCAAACATGACATGGGATCAGGATGTTATGAAAAAAAGGCATAGGCTCGGGATGTCATAAAAAAAATTCACAGTGTTTATGCCTACATTAGTTGTCCTTGTTGCCTTGTTTCAGAGCATTCCTGGACTGCATAAAGATGGAATTATGGAAGATGACGGTAATAACTATTATTTCATAAACAAAAATATCAATACTATACTTCACTTTAAATTTGCCGATGTCAATTCAGAATTTGACATACGTATTTATGCAGAGGTGCCAAATTTTGATTAAACCTATTATAATAAAAGCAGTCAACAAAGTCTTACTTGTAAATCATCTATTACCTTCATCTTAAAAGATTGTTAGCTAAATTGTTCATAGTTTAGACACGTTTCAGACTTTCTAAAGTTCTTTTTTTGAAAAATGAAAAAGAATTTTAATTATAGTTAAAACTAAATCGACGTTATAATGAGTTCAAGATTTTAAGTCTACCATTATATTGCACTATGACCCAAGAAAAAAAATTCCCTAAGGAAGATAGCATGGCTATCTGCATAATAGACAACCACAAGAAACAATTATAGGCACCACTGAAGTTTCATCTTCATAGAAAACCTCATTCACCATTTCTGGTATTTAGGATTTTGCTTTCTCTTCCTAGCCGATTTCCTTTTTGCAGATTTGGATTGCACGCAAAAATCTCCAGGGATTTCTGAGATATGAGCTACAACTAGTGGGGTATTACAGTCCTCTATTTGTTCGATATCCCCTGACCCCTAATTCTTAGTTTTCTCAACAGTTGCAACTGGAGTTAACATGTTGGCCCAATCCATCTAACAATGCTCTAAATATTGGGAGTTGAAATCATTCACGCCACTGTCTAGATTCTCCACATTGTCTGCCTTGGAATTGTCAAGAGTTGTCCTTCCCTAGGAATTATGTATGACAACTTGTTCAATCCTCAGACCAACTAGTTGATTACCATAGTCTTCATCTCTAGTAACTACATCCACAGCACCATTAAACACACCTGTAACAACACTAGTAGTTTCATCCTTTGATAAGAATGCTATCTGTAATAACCTCAGATGTCTCAACCTGCAACTGCACACATGATTCCTCACAACTTAGAGAAACGTTAGCATCTTTATATTTGTCAAACACCTCACGGTTTGAAGGTTCCTGCATAACATTACATTTTCCTAATGTGGAACTAGCATGGACTGGACAAAAGACAAGTTCCCGACCCCCATCTGTACAATTGAATCCTCACAAGACAGAGAATTATTGTCATCAACATGATTAACTATCCCATCTTTTTGCAATGGTTCCAACATTTTATTACTTATTATCTGCCCATCCTCGATTAATAGTGAAGAACCAACAGCAATCTCCACATGGGCCGACTCCTCTCCTTTGTCAACTATAACATGCTTCATCATAGAATTAATCAGCGGACTACCCTCCTTCTCTGAGGGAACATTATAAGATACATCAGTGACTCCCACTGACTGCTTTTCCAAAACATATCTAACTTCATTGCTAAGGTCCTCATGCCATCTTGAGTGAAGAATCCTGCCTTTGGGAACCCATTTCCTCATATTGTTGTTCTGCTTCTAGGGATAGCTTATAGGAATCACCACTTTCTCCATCTCCCCATTCTTACCTAGCCTAAGAATTGGAAGGCTATCAGGCAAAACCGCACACTTACGAATTTATATACATAACTTCGCATATCCTATCCTCTCTATAGAGGCAATTTGCGAATCCATACAAATCAGCTAACCAAGGGACCTAGCCACATAACTGAGACCTGCAACCATCCAAAACTCCATCAGAAGGTTGTGGAAATGAACCCACATAGGGATGACCTCGAATAGGCTTCATTCCATGCCCATTCCTGACCTCCACTTCTTCAGAAACAGTGGCTGGTCACGAAGTGCCAAAGACCCTATTCAACTTTCTCCGACAATCAGGAATCATCAGCAAATTTGAATAAAATTTAGCCATCTTCCTTTAACATGGCCTTTTGTAGCCCTTTTTTCCCCCACGTAGCTTTAGCCCATACGTTGACAGTCAGGAAGGCTAGTCTTTTAGACAAACCGACCAACATCGACGACCACGCTCTCACCCCAGCCTTCAAAAGTTTAATCAGAGGAGTTAAGACCCTATCCTTCAGAACATTATGATAGTGATGTGGAGCCCCTTTGTTGTGTTGTTTAGGGTTCAATTTACACCATGACCCCTCCGTATAAGTAGAAGCCATACCCACGTCTGTTGGGGATGCGTTGAGATGCCTCTCCGAGGAGTCTCGAAGGGCTTCTCTACTAAGAGCTGGGAATTCATCCTTGGAGAGGGAGGCTTCCCCATTCTTGATAGTCGATGGAGCAGGTCCCTCCGCCGAGACGAAAGGTACAGCCATCGTGGAGTTACTAAGGAGCTCTCATGAGTCATAGCATTGAGGTGGGTCATCAGATCTGGAGGTGGGTTGCTCTTGCAGTTGTTCATGTTATTATGCTTGTGGTAGTTGATACCTAAAATTTGAGATGGAATTATTATAGACAGGCTTTAGCTTGTCAATCACTTTGTTTCATTTGATATTTGTAATTTGGAGTTATAAAAGATTTGGATAGTAAAAACTATGAAATTTATCAATCAACAATTCTGTTGATTGTTGTTTTGGTTTTATATTTTGATCCTTTCAAGCTTTTGTGTAAGGCTTTGCTATATATTTTGGATTATATGAAAATTATTGTTTGTTTAGTTTACTTTACAAGTATGAACTTGCAGTGAAATATAGATTCAGTGCTGGTTATTTTAGTTATTGCATCTAAAAAGTTTTTTAATTTGGTTCCCATAATGATTTTTAAGAAACTATCAATTTATAATTGCTGGTACATTTATGTCATCATTAAAGGGTGGGATTTTTTATTGGTAGAGCTTTTCAAGGATGACATGACTTAATCGAGCTTGGGGCTAAACAAAGCCTAACTGAGCTGGGCTCAAGTTATATAATCTAAGTTGATCAAGCCTTGGGATGTGTTTAGGCTATAAGTGACATATGCTTAACCTAGCCCATTACCAATCCTAGCTACTAAAAATATAGTAGATGGTTCTCTTGAAACTCATTGATTGGTCTTGGTCATGGAAAAGTGTATGGGTCAACCTGAAGTTAATAGGTGGAGTGTGAGTTTGAATTGAAGCCTGGCCTTCTCTTATACTTATGTAATAAAATAATGTCATTTTGCCTATGAAAAAAGATGACAATGCACGGACCAACAAAGCAATCTTAAAGAAGATGTTTTCCAATAGTATCAAAGTAGGACTAGTGAAGCTAGTCATCCTCATCTATTCATTGACATCTCTAAAAAAAGTAAAGAATCATCACGTCATATATTAATAAAGCAATGAATTATCTTATCTCCTCTTAATTTTAGTCTCATTATTTATTATGAGAATCTCTATTTCACTTTAATTGCACTATTGATATGTTTTAGTTCGTTATAGAAAGTGGAAAAAGGTTTCCCTACCTACTTGTAGGATTTGGCTTCATATTTGATGCATTGGCTAGTTTGTTACTAGAACAATTTCATTTTTATTGTTAGAAGTGGTTTTACATTCAATTGATAGGAGAGATTAAGGAATTATTGATGGTAGAGTCATTAGTGAGACTCCACGATGGTGTTGGTAGAAGCCAATGGCAATGGCAGCTAAAGATAATGGCAATGGCAGCTCAATTAGGCTTTAGGTTACCTAAAGCTTAATTAGGATCGAGCTCAGGCATAGACCAATAACCCAAAGTTCGATTAAGCTTTAGGTCAAGCTCTAGCAGCTTATAAGTTTCTCTAAGTCCAGATAGACTTAGGGCCAGCCCATTACTAACCTTAGCTCCTCTATAAGAAATTAGGATAATATCTTTATCCTGAATTATAAGTCTTATTATAAGGGTTATTCAACCTCTAGAAGCTTGCTATACTAATTCCAATATGTGATTCCTATCACTCCATGATTTGCTTTCTCAAAGAATTCGCAACTTATAACTTGAGTTTTTTTTAATGGAGAATAGGCTTGGCAATTGGGCCCAAGCCTAGCCTGAAGTCAATAGGTTAGGCCCTGATTGATCAGATAATGACAAAATGATGTCGTTTTGATTTTTTTGAAAAAAAATAGGTCAAACCAAGTGCCTCGGGCCTAATCGGGTTAGGGGCGACCTAATCCCTAGCCCGAGCCCGAGAAAGAAGGTAGGGTTGGGTCGGGCCCAGCCTGGCCTAT
>JAOQMM010000008.1:9960984-9975076 GCA_027563515.1 Erythroxylum platyclados | reverse complement strand
CCAGGGGGTGTCGGGGCGCTACAGTTACCTTATTTAAAGACACATTTTTAATAGCTTTTCAAATTCTAGAAGGATTCTATAACTTGTTATAGTTATATCTGAATTAGTTTGGGTTTGGAAAGGGCCAAATTGTATAGAATTGTACCAACTACAGTTTATATATAAAATTTCTTATATAAACGTAGCCTTATAAAAGAGTTGTAATCACCATTATTATTAGATTTTGGAAAATAACACTTGTTCTTACTTCTAAGGATGTAAGCATATTAAATTTTGTTAATCCTCACTAAGTTTTTCTTGTATTCTTGTTTGATTCTTTAGTACTACTGTATTCTTGCAACATATACTCTCTCGACAAGGGGCATCAAAATAGTATTAAGGCTGCGATGACTTTGGTTGTAAGGTTTAAAGTTTAAAAGTTTAATGAAACTACGAATTTTTTTACTATGGAAATGGGGAGTGAAAAAATTTTTGTGTAACAATATATGATGAAAAGGGTTACTGTAGGATAAGGCAAAAGATAAAAGTGCACTTGATTGGTATCAGAACTATACATCTATATCTGAAAAATGAGGTTATGTATCACGTCATGGATATTGTATCCTTTTAGAGATATAGAAGAAGTTGAAGAGCCGATACATTTCAAAATTTCTCACAAACAAGTTGTATTTGAGGTAGAGATTATAAAGGTTGAAGATGTAGGATAGAAAAGATCTGAAATAACATATCAATATGTTCAACTAAATAATTAGTGACTAGATAAGTTTCGAGTTGACTATTGCGGACTAGGAAAAAGTGATGATTTTACGTTATTCTCTACCTTTATTTTATGAACATATGGTGACTATACTCATATTGGGTAAGGAGACAGTTGGCTTGGAAGACATAACCATTAACTTATAACCAACAAAGATAAATGTTAAAATAGCTTGAAGTATTATTTTAACCCACCGATGTTAGAATGGCATGAATGTTTGTCAACTATATATTAATGTATGCAGTTATTAATTTTTTTATTTACTTAATCACATATTTCATAAACACATAATTATATTAAATGTTAAGATCATAATTATTGTGAGTTTTGCACTGTGTTGATCGGCATGCATTGTACATAATTATCTTACAACGAAATTAATTATTTTATGAAAGTGTGCTATAAAATTTTGAATTGTAACGAACGATCCAATGTTGGATGTTGAAATAAAAAATAATTGGGTTAGCATTATAAATTAAAAAATTAAAGGCCTAAATTGGAATATTTTATATTAATTTTGATAAATAGACCTATTAAGTTAAATTTAAAATGTTTGTATTTTTGTTAACTCAATTAAAAAAAATTCCTGATTAAGAAAAATTACTACCCTTAAAATACTCAATTAAAAATAACATAATGTTTTTCATTGATTAGTAGGAAAAATATATTTTTTGCATGGCCTTCATGAAAATGGAAATATTTTTATCCTTTTTTTTGTCTTCTTCCTTTGTTTTATTTTTCTTAACACTCTCCTCTTTATTTAACTTTTTCACTTAATTAATTGAAATACAAAACCATAACTTTTATTCCAAACAAAAGTACCACGTGTGGAACAGACATATGCTTGTAAAATGCATTGTTTTACGCAGAAAATGGTACTACTTCTACTTGTGTTAGGTATGATAGAGAACAAAGTCATCAAATGACTAGTTTTATGAGCAAATGAAGCATATTAAAACACCTAACGTCCAATATTTGTAGCCAAGACTAGAATATATAGACCAACCACCATCAACAATTAAGTAATCACTAAAGGAACCACAATCACGCACCAATTTATCCCTCGCAAATCAAGCAACAAGGAAGCTACTAAAAGTTAGATCTTCCATAATTTGTTTGGCCAAATTTCCAATCATCATTAGCAACTTAGGGAAACTCCAGTGTTCTCATATCACTAGTGGTGACCTTGAAAGACAAACTTTGACCTATCAATTTGACACCAGTTTGCCAATTCTGACCCCAGTTTCTTGACATTTCAATCCACCCCGTGTAAGACCTTTAATCTTGACATTCACAATGTCACCAGCTCCGCCAACATTGTGAACCAGGATAAGAGTCCAGTAGACGTTGCCCTTTATGTCAAACTTGACTACATCTCTTCTGTTATACCGAACTTTGTGGTATTTGATCGAAATTATTCCAATGTATGCGAGACTTATGAACGTTGGCATTGCCAAGTCAAAGTGTTCTTGTGGAGGATTGCACTAGTTACCATCTGGCTTGGAGCAATTTGGACGACAGAAATTTGTTGTAGTGACTTTGATGGTTCCAACTTTAGGTATGCACCAATGAGGATTGTTTACACACATAATTTCAAAGCAAGCTCCACAGGCTTGGCCATTGTTAAATAGTGTCGAGCTCAGTGCAGCTGTTTTTAGCCCATATCCTTGTTTAAAGAGATCACCATATCCGCGTGCTCCCTCTGCCAATGATCACGACCACCCAGGCATGTATGCAAAATTTCATCAAAGGTTGTGTTAACTAGCAATTTGAAATAAAACAATATATAAATGATTAGATTGCACGAATAAGGTCCTAAGTTGTATTGTACTAAAAAAAACTTTTTTAATATTACTTCCTAGCTACTAAAATTTAGTCATCAGGATGAAAGTTTTGCCTTTGACCCTATATGCTCATCAACAACAACTCTCAAGACATAACAGAACAGGCAAACTACTTTTACCCCATCAATACGAGCATCAATGATAATTGTACAAACGAAACAAGTAGTTGTTGTATATTTGTTTTTCCCTTTTTCATTTAAAAACGTGAAAATTTCATCAAAATTTGAAATTACAAAATAGCAGAAGATATTGAAACCTACGCATAGTATTTGCACCATTCATGTCGCCATAAAGGTTGCATGAGCATCACACCATCTGTAATATCTTTGTACACCATAGTTCATTTGATGGCGTCTAGCCACACCTGATATAACTGTGAGCAAAATGGATTTACTGAAGACATTCTCATAATAACCCATGATATTCATGGTTGAACGAAAAAACGAGTAAAATGAAACTGAAAAGATACTTCAAACACCATGAGAAGTTCCAAGATTAGTCTATAAACCTTATTTCTTGGTATTTATTTCCAAGATATGAAATCTCAATACAAGAATGAAATAAATATTTCATATCATAAATTAAGGAAACATATCAGTATAGCAAAGGAGCGGTTTAAGTAACTATGACTGTGGATGAGATCTGTGGAAACTGGGATTAAAAGAAAGGATGAAAATAACTAATAGAATCTTATATTGATTATCTTAGGTAACTAAATTCTTGGTATAATGTTACCTAATAGTAGTAAGTTCCTAGCATAGTATCCAACTAATTATATTGCTTTATTGGGAAGTACAAAACTCATATGATCTTTACCAAGTTAAATTGATGTGCTTATTGAGCTTTATTTCATAGAAATTAATAAGTGGATTCTATATCGTGAAAGCTTTGACTATGTTGAACACTAATGTGGATTTTGGAGATTATACAATATAGGCTTTACATTTATATAGAGGCAATTAATTTTAAAATTGAAATTTAAAGAATTTTGACACATTCTTTATTGTATTGAAAGAATAGGTAATGATAAAATTTAAATAAATCACATGAAATTGTTGAAAATTTCAAATATGATGAAATTTCTTTATATATTAAAAAATTAAAGAGAAAAATATATATGTCTATATTTTATATATTTCTACTATAAAGAAAGAGAGAAAAGTAATAATTGATAACTATTTAGTAACTACTTACCTTATTATTAAAACTATTGTTATTACTTAGTTAGCATCAAAGCATTGTCTGGGGTATATAACCTCACATAAATAAGCAAACAAAAACATCCAAGCCTGCAAAGGAGTTTCAGGATATAAACTCAAGGGAGTCCTAGAAGAGAGAGATTCATGAGAGTGTTAGCAATAGTGTTGCCCTCTCCGAGGGTAAGGATAAGTGTGGTATTAGCTAGCCTTTGTAAACCCTCATAGCAATCCTTGAGCAAGGCTCCCTGGGGGTGGGAGTTAACATCGACATGCTTGATCAAATGAATAGTCACTTTGAAGTCTGTTTCAATGCTTAGTTATTATAATTGTGCTCCTTTTCCAAACTGAAGCCTCCTCTGATTGCTGCCATCAAAACAAGAGAAACCAAGAAGCCAATGATCCTCATGATCTCTAAAGACACCTCCATAGCTAGTAAGTTCTGGATTGCCCTTTGCATATCCAAGAGTCCTTAAGACTTGTCCGGCCTAGCCTGAGGCTCGATTGAGCTTAAGATACCTGAACCTGAAGCCCAATTTAATCCGACTAGGTTTAAAATTTTTTAATTTTTAAATTTAAATAGAAAATTTCATCATTTTATTTGTACATTTTGAGCTTCGAGCCAAACGAAGCCTTGGGAGCCTAAGCCTAAACCTATAAGAAACTATGGTAGTAGTGAAGAAAACATAGTCATGAGATGGTGATAGAATGTGTGTCTAGAAGACTCTTGAATGTGAATTTCATCCTCCACCGACTCATAACACCACTTATAAATTGGAGAGTCTTGAAGTGAAAGGTTGAAACGTAATGGTTGTGTATGAACTCTTTTGTGTTGCATAAGCCAAATGAAGATCTTTACTTTCTAGAAACATGATAGCTTTCAAATCCAACCCCAATTCACTAGGTTGTTTGAGCTATCAGCATATTATATACAAATTGTGTATAATTATAATTTTGTTAACAAACTTTATATAAATAGTAAAGGCACCCAAAGTTTAGTAAAGCAATCCCTAAGTTGATTTGAAGAAGAAATTGATAATAACTTCATCAAATCAACTTGAAGCTTTTTGTGAGCTATATGGTAATCAATTTCAATGTGTTTAGTGTGTTCATGAAAAATTGGATTTTCATTAATGTAAACAGTAGAGAAATTATCATAAAAGAGTTAAGCAGGTCTACTAGAACAAATATGAAAACCATCAAGTAGGTATTATAACCATTGCAATTCATAAACAATGGAGGTAAGTGCATGATACTTAACCTCGAAAGAAGAACGAGAAATTATGGTATGTTTTTTAATTCTAGGAGACTGGTGATGAACCCAAAAAATATAATAGTCAATAATACACTTACAATTGTTTGAGTAAGATGCCAAATTAGATCATAAGAAGGATTGAAGCTTCAGATCAATAGAATCTAAAAAGAAAATGCCTTGCTTGGGTATAACTTTGAGATGCCTAGAACTCTATAAGCTACCTACAAATGACGATCAATAAAAGCTTCAAGGAATTGAAATAATTATTTCACAACAAAATAGATATCATGTTGAGTATTTGTCAAATATAAGAGTTTGTAAATGAGACCATGATAAGAAGAGATGTTTGTTAATGGAGAACTACTATCTATAGTCAATTTTCAAGAAGGCACCATAGGTGTAAGAAAATTTTAAAATCAATAAAACTTATGTCCTTCAAGAAGTCTAGGGTATACTTTTTTTTTAAAATATTAATACCAAAAGAGGATCTAACAATTTCAAGACCAAGAAAGTACTTCAATTCAGCAAGATTTTTAATAAAGAAAAATGCATCATGCAAACAGACTTTAATGGTAAAAATTCATTACTAGCCATAATCACATCACTAATATATATAAATAATGTATAAAAATTTAAGGAATAAAGTATCATCAATATTTACTTGATAAAAATCATAACCAATTAAAGACATTGATAATTTGGCATACCATTAACAACCTATTTGCTTTAATCCATATATGAACCTAAGCAAATTAAAAAACTTTAGAGGGATTAGAAGAAGCAAAACCATAGGTAACTTCATGTAAGTTCTCATGCAAAAATGCAATATTAATAATAAGTTGATGCAAAAAAATAAAAACACTTATATGTTGAAGCAAGAGCGAAGAATAATCTTATAATAGTCATCTTAACAACTGGATAAAATGTATCAAGATAGTCTACCCCTTATTGTTGTGTATAGCCCTTAAAAATAAATTGAGCTTTAACTTTTAATAAAGCCATTTGCTTCATGCCTAGTTATGTAAACCTATTTGCATCCGGTTAATTGTTTTCTAAAAGAAAGATCGGTAATTTCCCATATTTAATTGGCCTCAAAGGCTTTAATCTTTGCATCCATTGCTTCTCTCCAATATGAATGTTAAATAACCTCTTTATATATTCTAGGTTTTTATTGAGAATCAATACTTAAAGCAAAAACACAATGATTGAAGATGAATAATCATAAAAGACTGGAGATATAGAATAAGGGCTAGTATGCAATATTGGACAATTGGAATCCTAAAGATAAGTAAGTACATGTGTCAACTTGTACTTTGCCTGAGAGAAACTGAAGAGGATGATCTGAATGCAGGTGCTTCAAGAGTAAGATGAACTGCAGATGTTTAATTATTCGAATGAGTATAATTATGATTAAGCATATCAATACAAGACAAAATAGGTCCAAAATCAAGACATAAAAGTTCATCGACATAGAACGTGAATATATGTTCATAAAACACCATATCCCTAGAAACAAATAAATGTTTAGTCTCTACTTATAATCCTTCATACTTAACATACAACCCAAAAACATTTATTTGATTGGTTTAAAATCAAATTTATGCTTAAGCTTATCATGATTAAAAGTAAAAACATAAACAACCAATTACTCTTAAAGAGTTAAAATTAAGAGCAATATGAAATAGTTTCTCATAATATGTCACACACACACGCAAAGAAAAAAAAAATCAATGAATATATGCACATTAACCTAAAAATTGAATATAAATATTAGTCTGAATTTGTAAAGCCTTTGCCACAACCAAGATATATCAATGCTTCCTTTTAACTACAATTGTTTTGCACAGGTGTTTTACACAAGAAGTTTGATGAAGAATATCCTTTGAGGTTTAAAATTTTGGCATGTTAAACTTCTTGCCTTACCACTCTTTACATAAGCAACCTTCTTATTAAAATGTGTCCCAAAAATGTAATAAATTATCGCAAAAGAGTCCTAGCTTTATACTTAAATTTTAAGAGATAAATCTATGTACTCCTGCTAAAATCATTAAAATTGTAAGAAAATAGTATTGACATCATAAATTTTACAATAGGAATTGTCCCATAAATGTCAATATGAATTAGACCAAAGCAAATTTGATTAATAGTATTGCTAATAAGAAAAGGCAATCTTTTATGCTTAACAAAATGATAAATCTTTTAAAGTGAATGTGATAGAGAATATTGTATTGTAAGATCAACATTTACAAGAAATTTCAATCTAACATATGATATGTGGCCTAATTTATAATGCCAAAGATCTACTTTATTAATAACAGTGAAATTACGATGAAAATAATTAGAATTAGAAGAAACTTCATCAAGAATCACTAAAAAGTATAAACCATTAACCTTCTTAGCCAATCCAATCATCCTTCACATTTGAAGGTCCTGAATAAAACATAAATTCGATTAAAAAGCAAAAAACAAGTAGAAGTACCTATCAATTTGTGTACAGATGTGAGATTAAAGTTAAAGGGAGGAGCAAACAAAACATTCAACAATGTCAGTCAGGAAGAAAGTTTAATAATTCCTATATATTTAGTAAGAACTTGAGATTGATTTGGTAATTTCATATAGACGTTCTACATAGACATCTTTGAATCAAATAATATAAGAAGCATACTATGTGATCAATAGCTCCAATATCAATTATTCAAGTATAATCAATAATTCTCTTAGTAAAAGAACTAAGAGAGATATATTTACATAGCATATAAAAAGAGAGAAAATACAGTAGACAAAGTATTCATTTGAGCCATTGGAGCCTACTGCATTCCTAAACAAGTTGGGGAAACTAAAGTAGTGTTTGAAACAAACTACTAAATCGTGCCTAGAAATTTTACATATTGATTTTTAGTAAAAAGAAATTGAGGACAATCAGCTTCTCTTCGAACCAGTCCCTTAATCTGATTAGTTGCCATATAATAAGACTTCCTCTATGATGTATAACCAAGGGAAAGCTATGCTTCTTATGTCATCTTTCAACTATATGCCTCTTTTCTAAAGAACATACACAAATTCCTTTTATTAATAGTAACATAAAAGTTTCCACCCTTTGATCTTCTAACATACACAAATTCCTTTTATTAATATTAACATAAAAGTTTCTACTCCTTGATCTTCTTTGATTACTAAAATTCTTGCCTCTATTAGAACTTCCATTAACATTATCACTCATAACTAGATGTTGTATTAATAAATTCATAAGAATCAACATTAGAAACATAATTATAATGCAATTGCCTTTCTTATTGCACTATCAACAAACACTTTATTAACAGGAGGTAGTGGATCCTTCAATATGATTTGATACATTACTTAATAAGTTTTCATTACTATTAAAGCACATAAAAACATGGAGGTTTATAAATATAAGTAAAGGTCTTAAAATCATGACTTCATCCCTTAAAATCTTCATTCTTGTAAAGTAATCAGTCACAAATAAATTTATTTAATAAAAATTGAATATTTCTTCATGCAAATTAGAAATTTTGAAAGAGTCACTTGCACGCCTCTAAATCTTGTCATACATCTTGCATAAAATTTAGCCATAAAATTTAGATATAAAATAAATAAGCCATGATAAAACCATCAGGTCAAAACACCCCAAATTGAATAAAGATAATCATATTTATGAGTAGTAAGGATACTATCATCAACAAACTTCAACTTATTCTTTAAGAGTAATGCCATTTTCATTACACAACACTATAAAAAGTAACTAAGGCTAGTAAGAATGAAAGAAACCAAAACTAATAAGAGGTTCTCATTAGCATCTAAATAATACGAGCTTAAAAGGATTTCTTTAACTCACATGGATGAATTGATCGTAGCTAAAGAGGTTGTTGCCATTGATGAACGGTAGAGCTTAAAAAAGATGAGAACTAGTATGATGAAATCCTAATTAATGAAATAGGAAAAAGATAGGTGTTTGTTTGATGAGAAAATTTAGAAAGGAAGGAAAGAAAATTAAGGTTATGATACCATAGCAAAGATTATAAAATAGGATGTAATTCTTTGTGAATTGAACAAAAATAAGGAAAAATGTGCGTGCACAAATATTTATATTACAAGAAAAGAGAACGAAAAGTAACAAATAATAACTATCCATTAACTGCTAAACTGACTACTAACATAACAAAATGTTCACTATAAAAAAAAAGAAAAATGCAATTTTCCTTTTATATAAATAATTCTAATAGAGATTACATTAATTCATACTTTAGACTAAAATGTAAACATCCATTATTTCATACAGATTTTAGGATAGTTAATGAATTGATAATTTTGCATCTTCACAAAAAATAATTTAATAATTGAAAAGTTTGAAAATTAGTTTAATATCATAAATTCAGTAAATCAAACCTAAAAATTATGAATTTAGTTGGTTTTATTTAATAATTTTGCCCCGTTAAATCAGTACAAGTTTATAGATAATAAATATTTTAAAGTGAAATATAAAAATAATAAATTAGCATTGGAAATAGGAATATAGTATCAATATTAAAGTATTGGCAAGTATTATTTTGAGTTGCGACATTATGAAAGTAATTAGGCTTTTAGTATGAATACTAGCAATATTAAAGTTAGTGCGTCTTTCATACAAGAGAAAGCACAAATCTATGAGATATGCTCAGGAAAATTAGTCATGTAATACGGCAATATTGCCTAGGTGGCATACTATTCTAAAAGGCTTTTGCAGTTAATAAAGGTCTCCAAAGATGACAATGAAATCATTTTGATTACATAATCATTTGTTCTTGATTTCAGGACAGGTAGGTAAGAATAAGAATTGAGAAAGAAAGTTGGCACTCTAGTCTAATGTAATGAAAAGTATAACAAAGATTGCACTATGATATAATTAATTTCACCATCAATTATAATCTAATAGCAATTACATTAATTAATATATTCAATTAAAATTTTGAGTTGAACTTATTTCTAAATTTAATTTTTATATTAGAAAAATGCTAAAACATGAAAAAGAATTCATTATTGTGAAATGCTATGCATTAAAACAAAATGTTTTTTGAAAGGTTGATATGCATTAAAACTTAAAAGCCTTAATAGTGAAATAATGGAGTAACGTGATAGAAATATAATGCTTTTGTTAAATTAATAAGAGTGTACCTTTGTTTCAATTTCATCAATTTTTAAATACTATTCAACAGTGTGGTTGTTTTAAAAATAATTACAAGTCATAAATTAATGGGATATTCAATCATAAAATGTTCAATATTTTAAAACTTTTTTAATTCAATGCTTAAACTTTTAAACTTTTTAATTAGGTGATTAATCTTTTAAATTTTTAACAGTTCAATTCAATATAACTGATAAAGTTAATCTTTTTTGACTATAAGGTCATAGATTCGAGTCATAGAAATAACCTCTTTATAAAAATGCAAAATTAAAAAAAAAGACTGCATACAATTGATATTCCTCCCTCAACTTTCGTAAAAAATAGAGCTTTTTGTACTTGAAAATTATTGATTTGATTAACGAAACTTTCGTTGTTTATGATATATAAATATCCATAAAAAAATAAGGAATAAATTACCAACGAAACTAATATTTTGAACTTAATTGTTAAGATTTTAAAAAGTAATTTACTCAATTGAAAAGTTTACAAACTTAGATACTGAATTAGATTAAAAACTTAGATACTGAATTAGAAAAATTTTAAAAAATTGAGCATTTTAACATTTGTTACCTATAAATTAATATTTAAAAAAAGACAAAGAGAACTATATTGGCGCTTGTTTTCTTCAATCACGACTTATTTTTCTAATCATTTATGAGGCTAAATTAAACGCTATCCTTTTTATCTGCTAATTCTTTGAATCCCACTTGACGGCGGGTAATGCCAATTACCATTTACAGCCAATAATTAAACCAACAACAAAAAAACACAATGAACAAAGTGAAGGGCGTTTTTGTAGTTTCATCCTTGGTGATTCAAACTCCCGATTCAACATTTTCGTTAGTCCCGGAAAACCCCGTCGATCAAATCGTACAAAAGGAAGCAAATGTGGTCAACTATGGGTAATTTAGTAATTTGGAGAAGTCATGCTCTTTTCTATGTCCTGATAAATCCCGAGTGGAAAATGCCCCTACAATTCTCAGAATTTCCCCGCCAATTGCTTCTTTCCTTCATTTCCACTCTCTCTCTTGCTCTAGGGCTCAGAACTCCGAATACCCTCTATTCTTCCCGAATTACCCTCGAGCTTCCACATTATTACGCAAGTACCACTTCACCACCTGCTCTGCACCACACCCTCTTCATGCTCTTGTAACCGACTCGCCGTTTAGCTAATTCAAGATGATGGCCACCAATTCAAATTCGAATTATGCAGGTTCGGGTTCCGGTTCGGGCCCCAAAGGAATTGGACTATCCAACACGATACACTCGGAGGTGGCTCCGTGCTTGCCGCTGCCTTCGCTTCCGGTATTTTGTGGCTCGTCGGATCCGGAGCTCCGGTTGTTCGATGAAGCTCCTGGTGTTAGCAGTGCTTGGACTATGAATCGGAATGAGATTCTTGCTCAGTCCGCGAGAATCGCTGATCTGCTTCGGCGAACGGATGTTTCTTACCTGTATGTGATTTTCTCCTTTAAGTTCTGAAGTGACCTGAAGTTGGTGGGAAACTGTGGTTTTTGAATAGGTGTGCTAGTCTAATCGAGTGGGAGTGTTGATTGACCACGAACCGTGTCCAATACGATTCTTGCAGATTTTGGCATGAAGTGCTTTTGAGATATGGACCGTGATTGAATTTCCACTTTGTGCAATAATTGGAGTTTTAGCAGAAGAAGTTTAAATATTAGTTATTCTTTTGATTTGTGGTGAATATTAGATGAAGTTTGTGCTTAACTTTTAAACGGAGCGACTCAGGAGTAGGGTTGTGGAATCAGACAACTGTTTTTCTGTGATTGGACCTTTTGGAACTGATTAATGTCTTTGTACTTGATTGCACTATTTTATCGTGTTGTCATTTTATTACATGGTTGTATATGTGCAGAAATCTTAGGGAGGAGACGAGACCAGTTCCATTTGGTTATGCTGAGCCCTTGGAACTGCATGAGCAGGTTCTCCAATACAACCCTGAAGCATTCGAGTATGTAACTCCTGGTAAACAAATTACAGACCATCGCTCCTTTTAGTTTAGTTCCTTGATAGGTTGTTTGTTTCTTTAGTGTTTCGTTTGCTCATTCTTAATTTATTACATTATAGGTTACTCATTAGATCCCTTTTTATTGATAAAAAGAGTTATTAGTTGGCTCCTTAGTGCAATGTAAAGTAATTAACCTAACAAAACAAATAGCTACCATGGAGGCTTAACGTTCAGAATCCTAGTGTTCATTATAATTTTGGTGCTTGGAAATTATATTTTGATGGAAAATGAGTTTTGGAAGCTCAAGTTACTTGTTTTCTGAAATGGCCTATTCTATTTGATAGCTGAGAAAAAATTCATGATCATTCATGGAGAACTGGATACCTCTGACTTAGAAGAAGCCATCAATTTGTGAAATGAAAGGATTTCTGCTGAATGTAACACTCTTCTATATTGATGTTGAGATGGACAAGTGGCATAATGGGCATTAGGGTAGAAAAAATAGATATGGCTTGGTGAATGTCAATTCTAGAGCATATTGAAATGCTAGAGTGACAAGCATCTACGGTATTTTCGTAGTTTCTATTTTGGTGTCATCATCTTAAGGATATGACCAAATTTTTGTGTCCATTAGTTGAATGTTATTAAGTTTTTTTTTGGAAGAAATATTTAATACCATAAATTGACTTCTTTTTACCAGTTACAGTCGGACTTTATATGTGGAACAATTTGGCTGTACTTCCTCAATGGATTATTCCAATATGGTTCCATTTTGGGAAATGAAATTTGTGATTGGATGCAAGCGTTAAGATTTTCTCTCAAATAAATCTTTCGCATAATAGATGTCTTCTTGTTCCTCTGAGAATATGTCGTATTATTATTTTGAATATTCTATTTCAGACATTTATTGTAATTAGAAGACAAGTTTTAAATTGTAATTGGACTTCCACTTTGATTTAGCTATCCATGCTTGCTTCCAGCTTAGTATCACTTAGACACAAGCTGCATATTGTTCACAAAAAAATACCGAGTCCTTATGTTGATCTAACGAATAAGTCATGAATTTTAGTATATCGAGATCCGTCACCATGGAATTGAATATGCTTTGTCAAATCACTCCTGAGAATCATATTTTGACTCTTACTTGGAAATATTTTAGTAAATAGCATGAAACGACTGTTACATGGAAATTAGAATCGTAAAAAAGAAATGGAAGATAAATAGCCAAAAATAATGTTTTAGGTCCTAAAAATCTATCAGAAAAAGATGTCCTTCTTATGTCCTTCTTAAGTTAATAATTATAAGGACAAAGGAACATAATTAAGAGGTAGGAGTGTGGGTTTTGAGGTAGTAAAGTTTTTCAAGTTTAAGTTGTAGATTCCCTCTGTTAATTATCCAAGAAATCCTATGAATGTGATCTACAATATCAATGACTTTTTGTCATAATTGATATCGTTATTGGTTATGTTACATTTAGTGGTATTATGCTTGTGGTTTATTGCATTTGCCTAAGTTTCAGGTAAAGAGCATATTTCTGGAAACAAAGTATTTGTAAGCAAGCCCCTTGAGCTAGGTATATCTGCCGCAAGTCAAGTGGGAAGCGGCTATGCTGGAGTACAAAATCACCATGTGGACCACAGTCCTCATGTATGTCAAATTTCTTTGCATGTAAGATTAGGTTGCTCCTCTATTTCTGACATGAAAGGTTAAGTGCAGGAGGTTGCATCATCTTTAAGAAAACCTAAAGTCAAGAAGAAAGTTAACCATGAGGTCACAACATTTGATCAGCCAGATCCTGCCGAGCTTCAAGGTGACCTAGCATAAAATATTCATTTCCTTCTCTCTCTCTCTCTGTATGTGTGTGTGCATGTATATGGTGTTCTATTCTCAAG
>JAOQMM010000008.1:9932845-9945969 GCA_027563515.1 Erythroxylum platyclados | reverse complement strand
GAAACTTCTACTGTTGTTGCCTTACTGTGGGTACGTAAAGGTACTCATGTCACTCCAGGAGAGACCACATTTGATCTTCTTATTTTGAGGAATGTGAAACTTTGGTTCTTTAGGCACAGTAGGATGCTTTGTTGATCTGGATAAACTCAACAGAAAACTATTAGCATGTCATTTCATCTACAGGGGTATTGATATAAAATTATAACATTTGAAAAGAAGTATTCAGTGCAAGAAGACAAATATCATGATCAGTAACAGATTGAGGGGTTACAGTAAAAAGAACAGATGTAGTTTTTTTAGACTAGGTGGTTTTATAACATGTACAGCACTCTCATTAACCCAACAGATAGTATTTTACCTTCTGGGAATGAAGGGCCTATCAAAGTAGGGCATGGGTTGTGCTTTTGGAACGAGCTCCTTTCTCAATCTGCGTACTTCTTCTTCTTCTGCCAACTACACAAGAACAAGAAAGAAATATCGGTAATATCATTTGAAACAGAACAAACCTCCTTTGTTTTATTCAGTTCCATTCACCTTTTGCAGCCTCTCTCTTTCCATCTTGTATAGTTCAATCAAATTCATCTTTTCAGCTACCTGTCATATTCACAGAAAATATGGTTTTATGATAAATTAATTTTCCTAGCCCTGCTTCAGTAAGTCTAAGCATTTGCATACTTTACGCAACAAGTAATACAATGGCGTATATATATATATAAAGAAACCCTTTTATCATTACAATAAGAAAGAGAGCATAAACACGATGAAATCAACCGGCAGAACTACCTGAAAATGATACACTTGGATGATTACCTGATAGTCAAACTCAGCACGTTCTACAGCCCGAATATCACTATGTAGCTGGAGATCAATAGGCCTTGTATTCTCTTTTACAAGAGGTTTGATTAGGTTCTAAAAATAAACATGAAGAAGTCAAATAAAAAGAACTGACAAGAGCAAAAGAACAAGGGGAATTAGCGTAAATGCTTGTTTATCAGATGTGTTAAATTTCTAATCTGGCAAGCTTTTGGTCTCCTTTTCTTCAGTGATAATGGCACACCAACGGTGAGATCAGTTTAATAGATCCAAAATAGTTCCCAGCAATTATAGAATATATGGCAGTTTAAACAATCTAGCAATTTACTTCATTTTCAGGTTAGCAATGTTTCATACCACTAGCCAATGTTCCCTGCAATGAACCTACTGGGACAATTTACAGCCTTCTGGAAATTACATAAATTAATTGCAGCCTTCTTGTCAAACAAAATTACTTGAAATATCTCACCTCTGGTTCATCTGTTGTCCATGGAAGACCCTGTGCTATAGGAATCCGCTGCTTCTCCTCCTCCACCATCATTTCTTGTATCTTCTTGGTAAATAACTCCTCCTTCAGTTTTCCCCTTTGCTACAACAAAATCCACCATCAACACAATGAGATAGAGGACTATAGGTTAAGGTAAACTTTCTGCCATCAGGTCACAGAATTTGCATACCTCTGTCCTTAGCTTAAATGGCTTTTGGCTTGTGACTTTTGCTTGCTTCTTCTTCCACCTTCTTGCACCCATGGCTCCACAAGAGTCAGAGCTCTAAATGATAGCCACGACCACGAATCCATTAAGTTGAAACATTTTATGTCAATTCTAAGCAATTGAAAGGAGATAACAACTCACATTTCTTCGGCTTCTCCTGCCTCCATTAGATGCTCTGCTGGAGACACTAAAATTTCAGGAGAAAACAACAAAAATAGCAACTGCTCAGGACCTGAAGACGTAAAACAAAATCCAGTACCGATTTCTGTATAGATAATTGGGACTAGTCACTAACCTGCTTTGACTACCATCCCATGATGAGGAAATAGAAAATCTCGAGTCCAGACCCAGATTCTCCGATGTCAGAAACAAATTGGATGGGCAGAATTCACCCGAAGTGCTCTCGAGCTCTGGCAAGGAAAATGGTGATGAAGAGACCTCCGTCTCCGCCAATTTAGGACAGTGCAAACCCGGCAATGCCCACTGAATTGCCTTCTTTTTGACCTCCTTATTCTCTTGCTTTTTCTTGTTATCAGCTTCCTGGGAACTAGGCATCAAGCGTAACTTCTCAAATGTATTAACCAGATGCTTCACCTTTCCAAAGTCAGGAACACTGTTCCTAGCCTCCTCAAGCAACCTCTCTCTTCTCCTCTTGATTGTAGAGCTACCTATTGAGCCCAGTTGCTCAGTTTCACTAGGAATTTTTTCATCAGATCCATACCCATCTTCATTTTCAAGATTTTGTGCGGCAAAACCCTTTTCCATGGCCTCGTCTTCAACTTCACTCTCAGCTCTATAAACATCGCCCTCTTCTTTCTCAGATTCCGTTGTTTTCTCAGGGTCACCATTCGGGTTCTTGAAAAACTCCTCCTGTGAAGCCCTCAAAGTCTCATAGGCCAAGCACACACACTTCTTTACATTACCTCCAAATCTCTCTTTGCACTTACAATCAATCACACCAGGGTTAGAAACCACCTTCTCTTTCTTCGAATTCTTCTTCGCAACCACAAATTTCCTCTCTCTAATCTTCTTTTTGGGAGAGTAAAAGACCGGATTTTGATTCGAAACCGAGTCCTTTGCAGCCGATTTCTGAGATTTAACAGATTTTGTCAACGGAGAAGAAGTGTGGTTTGAACGGGAAACGTTAGGATTGGAATTTTCGGATAATTTGGAGATAAATCCATGTGTGTCTTTCACTGGAGTCGCGGATATTGGGTTCTTGGTGCTCAACTCCATGGAAAAGAAGTGCCTCTAGTACAGTAAAAGAATCTCCTTGAAATCAAAAGGTTTTCTTTGCAGCAGAAAGTTTGGGGGGGCGTTAGAGAGAGAAAGATAGAGGAGTTGAGGTTTCTTTGATCGAATGAGAGACAAAGCATATTAGATGAAGAAGAGATGAAATGGGAACGTTGAGGGTTTTGGTTGGACGCTCTTCGTAACGGCTAGTTTCTTGATCGGAGATGTGAAATGTGTGGGCCGTTCGATTATTAATTTTAAATTAATATTTGCCGTTAAATCAATCCAGACCCAACTAAATTCTTATGAAAAAATCCTTAAATTAACCACAAAAATATCAACAATAAACAACAAGAGTAATAACAACTTAGTAAAAATTTCACTGATATGTAATATTTGAGGCAATATTATGAATACCATATCGATATTGGTATTGGATTTAATTTTAGTATAGTATAGTACCGATACTAGTCAATGTTAAGTATCATTTCGATAATTTTTTAAATTTATAAAAATAATCTCTGAATTTTTTAAAAATTACAAAATAGTCCATTAGTATATTGTACTGTATACTTTGTAATTTTACATCAGCCAAATCTCTAAAAATCATAATAATAATAATAATATATTTATTTTTATTAACATCAATTTTAACATATTTCACATATAAATAATAACTACAATTAGTATAAAAAAAGATCATTTAATCATCATACAAATAAAAATTAAAAATAATACAAAGTATTTAAAATATTACAATTTTATCATATAATAAATAATAATTTCATCATATAATAATAATTACATCAAAACATCAAATAAAAAGAACAATAAAGATCTTTAACTCTCTAACTATTACAATTTACAAGAAGAGTTCGTGATAGAAACAACCAATTATAATTGAATGAAGAAAGAGCAAACTTGGGAAATCCTTACAAAGAAGCTATGGTGGTCAAGGCAAAAATAGTGAATTATGAAGTTTAAAGGATACTGGTGGACAATGGAAGCTCCGCCAACATCTCTTTTTTTACAACACCTTCAAAGAGATAGGCTTTTAGGACCAACAACTTAATCCTTTGCTGAGATTTAGAAGGGAAAAGATTCATTCTAAAGCAATATTAGCCTACTGATGACAATGGAAGAGCATAATCGAAATGTGACAAAAACAGAGCTTTATGTTATTAATGCCATTTTTTGGCGACTCCTACTTTGCACAATAAGGGAAATTCTTAGCACTTATCAATTAATAATGAAGATCCCAATATAATAGGGTATCAAAGAGGTGTGAGGAGATCAAAACATGTCACGAAAGTGTTATATGGCATCTTTGAAAAGAAAGTAAAAGATGGAACTATTGGCTATTAGAGACCTAAATGTGTCGGACCCTAAAAGATTTTTGGAAATTATGCTTGCAAAATAAGTGATTCATATCCAAACCGATGAACCAAGAGATGTACACGCCATAAAATTTGGGACGAGAATGACTCGAGCTGAGAGTGAGGAAATGAAGCAGATGTTGCCTGAGCATAGTGATGTCTTTCGGCCATAGGCTTAATATGGATCTTACGTTCAAACCTGTAAAATATAAGAAGAGGGCATTGGTAAAAGAAATGGATGTTGTATTACAAGAAGGAGGTCGAAAAACTATTCATCCCAATAATCGTTGGAAAGTTGATTATCCTCAGTGACTAGAAAATGTAATCATGGTAAAAAAAATCTAATGGGAAATAGAAAGTGTGTTGAACTTCATATATTTAAATAAAACATGCTCAAGGATAGTTATACTCTCTTAAATATGTTTAGTATTTGAGATATTTGATACTTATAAAGTATTAAAGATATCCATTATTTTATGTGTGAGTTGATTTTTGAGTTCAAAGAGATAAGGATATAACTTTAGTAGTAAATAAAGGTTTATTTACTTAGAACAATATCATTTAAGATTGAAAAAGTTCCAATATAGTAATGGTTGCTAATTAAGCTATAAAAGTGGAAATGAAAAATTGGATCAATAAGTTCTTTAATGAACTTGATATAGTTCTTTGCATTGCTTAAGATAGTAATGTACTATCGAACATTAGAGCCATTAGGTATACATAAGGAGCTAATTTCTCATCAAAGATTCAAGGATGATTTTAAGTTTAATTTAGTTATATTTAATACTTTTATTTTGCTCATTTAGCTCCATTTAATGACTTTGCTCATTAAATTGCTTTTCTCTTTTATTAAACTTAGATTTTCACATATTATTTAATTCTATTACATATAAATTATTAGTATCATTAAAAACAATGTCATCACATCCATGAGTCAAACCTTCATTCAATCCAATTAATAATATATTGAAAATTCACGAATGTAAATGATGATACTTAAACTATAGGGAGCATTTAATAATTGTGTAAATCATACGAGTTCTCAAGGAATTAACCCTAACGTTTTGTGTTACAATTTTGTTAAGTGAGCTTAATAATGCATTTACTAAATCTAACTAATACATTTTAATTTTGTTTCTAGAATGTTCAAGATTGAAACCTAATTTGATAAGGAAGGAAGATTCCCCTCCTTACCAACTAGGTTTCTTCCTTTAGGTTGATGAATAATTGAGTAGGAGATCTAATCAACCCATCATATACCCATTTGGAGGCTCTATAAAGGAAAAGAAAGGATAACTTTTGTAATCTCAATGAAGGGAAGAGGATCACACCTGGAGATGTAATGAGATTTCCATGAAGAACAGTGTCATCTCTAAGGGTCACGATAATCATTTCTCAAAAAAACAGTAAGAGGAGTTATGCATGGTGTGAGAATGCCCCAGAACATTGCGGAACGCCCAAATGTTAGTTTATACTCTATAGCCAATTACTTTGGTTATAGTTTAATGACAAATTATTTAAAGACATTCGTTATCTTGTAAATGTTTAGATGTATATAATAAAGTCTATGGGATAATTATACATTACAAATGAAATTATAATGAGATTATAATTATAAGATTTATATTGCATTTATGTATTATCACTAAATGTTCCTAGTCATTGTTCTATTAAGATTGGACATTAATAAAACTAAAAAAAATAGCACAAGTTCTTTTTGCCTTATAAAGGAAGTTGTCGATCTTATAGGCTAAAATATAAAGATACTTAAACAAACATGTGGATGCTTGTTAAAGAACAAATTCACTGAACAGACCCGATATGAGAAATCAATTTGGAACATTATTTGTATATTTATAAAATTTTGATTGTGATGATTGTATAAGTGATCTTTTAACTTGAGATCATCAAAGTTATCTTATATGAGAATTACTATGTTTTGATACTACTTATGATCAATTTAATCATGGGTTGTTTAATCCGTAGTCATTGGATGTAGCATGAATTATATAGAGGTAGTTGAGTGATCAAGATATGATTCATCATCCTAAAGTAATTAGGGAGAATGTCCCGTTGTTCTTGATTAGTATTGATTCAGGAAATCCTTGACCAAGATAGAATGACGTTTTGTAAATAGTTTACAAATGTCATTAATTAAATCAATAGCTAATGATAGATAACTAATATGATTGGACTTAAAATATAGTAAACATTAATTCCATGTTTATGTCTAATCGGAATATTGGTTGATGAAAGAATTGAATTATACTAAAAAATCATACACAAAAAGGTTAGTCAAAACTACTTTGACATTCCTAAATATTTGGGTGGTCATAATGCGTTGTTAGACGTTAATCTTGATCTATGATTATAAATTGTTTAATTAGAGAATTAAAGATAAATTAAAAAGAGTTTTAATTTATCAAATTCTAATTATGAATTAGAATTATAATTTATAATCATTACCAATATATTTGGGAACCTAATGGGTCTCACATAAAGAATGAGTTGAAAACAACAAAGTTATTTTAATTAAGTTGGACTTGATTGTAAAGTTTAAGAAATTTTATGATTAAATATGAGATATTTAATAAATAAAGATCAATATGAGATATTAAATCTAATTTGGGCATAATTGATATTTAATTAGAGTTATTTGTAATTCTAATTAAAGTTTAATTGAAATTAAAATTTAATTTAAATTAAATTACTAAAATATTTAAAACCTATCATAAATAGGCTTAAGTTTTATGAAACTAACACTTCTTTCTTAACCCTCCCTGTAAGTGTTACAAAGTTCTCTCAACCTGTTTTGTAGATACAGTTAGAAGCCGGACATTTGTGCAGCTATAGTGGTTGAGATGGATCAGTTTCGAAAATGGTTTGAAGAATACGGCAAGATAAAGATCAAGCTTCGGAATAAGGTATGAATTAAGTTTACGTTTTATTATGATTTGTGTTAATCATTTTATAGAATTAAAGAGATCTTGGTTTTTGGAAAATCAAAGGTTACAAAAAAGTTTCGTAATTATTTCACTGTGGCCAAAATCGGATCTAGACGCGATTTCCCTACACCAAAGTGGAAAGAAAATGTCCTAATTGATATAGCATCAGTGTATGTTAGTTAAACTATGACGTTTTAGGCGTAGGCCACTGTACATCTAACGACATCGTTTAGTCTTCTTCAACTGACTGGTTTCTTTGTAAGTTACAACTCCTAATTTGATGTATAAAATTTCTTTTTAACTTTAATAAAAAAAATAATTCAAACATGTATAGAAGTATTCAGATACATAGTCATGTTAGTTGTTATGTTTATAAAACGCGACTTTATGAAACTCGTGGCAGTAGGATACAACTCCAACCTAGCGTATGAATGGTCAACTAAAGATTGCATTATTTTACCATAAATGAAAATGACCACTTGAACATTAATAAAAAAAGAAAGAAAATGCTAGAGATGTTCTCGACAAGAGGTTTTTAGTACATGACGAGGGCTTTTTATTTTCTTTACATAGTTTTCATCCATCAAATATCTTTGAGAATTATAGTTACACCAACTAAAGAAAGATTTGTCTTTTATATTGTTCATATAATAGCCACGCTTTTTTTATGTTCTCTCACCATATTTAAACTCTAGTTGGGTGAGTGATTAATGAAGCAAATGTCCTAAAATTCTCTACTTCAACCTTGTTTTCTCTTTCAATACGACGTCGTTTTATGTCTAAATAATATAAAACGACGTCATATCAGAAGCAGAAACAAGCTTAAAACATATTAACTGAAACAGAAGATCCGACCATGAAGTAAATATGTTTATATATTTTTGTTGACATTTAGATTTTACACACACAAACATATTAAATCATTAAGTCATCATCATCACCCATGACCCAAAACCTTTTGGCTCCCACAGTTTCCACTCGAAGGTCTCTCAAACTGTCGGCTCTTACTTAAATACTTACAAGCTTCAAAGACACTCAAATTTTCCTGTGACCTCAAGCAAATCCATTCTTGATTTTCAAGTATTCCCTGTACACTTTACCCAATATTTCTATACGCTCGTTCCTATATAATACGTCAATTTCTTTCTTATAACATCAAAAAGAGCCATCCTATCATCAGGTTACATCCTAATAAAAAGGTCAAAACGCCACAAGCATTATGCTCATACATCAGATTTGAACAGATACGAATTAAAACAAAGGGCTGGTGTTGCTTGGAAGGGTCATGCGTCGTTGCTTTACAGATAACTGCCTTTTGACAACTTTACGTTTAAAGCGCGTGGAATTTCGATTTTACCATTATGTCCTCATTATCACTTAATTCTAAGAACCCAGAGACTGACCTCACCCTTTCCGCTTACAATCCCGGTGCGCACTTTCCGCGACTTTATCAGATCTCGGCTTCCCGTTGGTGTATTTAAGGACCATCCGCTCTCTTCCCTCTGCGTGAGTTACTAATAGAAATCATTTCTCTTTTTCTCTCTCTCTCTAAATTCTCGCTCCGACCCAAGGTAACCTTCCTTCAGCTCCGACCCGAACCCGAATTCTGTACTCTTCTTGTCGATTCTCTCTCTAGATCTGGATGTAGTCTGATCTGTAACTGGTGGTTTTCATTTGGAATTTGTGTTATTGAGCTTCAAATCAGATTCTTTTTTCAATAACTTCTTTTGCGACTAATTGAGCAAGATCTGTCGCCAACTGGAAGTTTAATTGTGTGACATTACTCACTTGATGCGTTTTGGCTTTACGAACTTGAGCTTAGATTAGAAAAAAAATAATGATATGTGGCTTCGTTTGTTGTTTGTTTTTCTTAATTTGCTTGTCTGGAAGTCACTGTAACTGTAGCTTTTGTTTTTGAGATCCAGACGGTGTCCGAAAATTTAGATCTAGTGTTGAATTCGTTTAGGATCATTTTGTCAGTGGTAATAAATTCATTTGAATGTAATTGGAACTTTGTGGATTTGGTAACTGATTTTGTGAGTTCAATTCATAATTTTGGTCCCTTCTAAATGGCGTGGGATGTTTTGATTCTTTCAGGCTGTGAACTTGTAGGAGGAAAATGGTGAAGATCTGTTGCATTGGAGCAGGGTATGTAGGCGGGCCTACTATGGCCGTGATTGCACTCAAGTGCCCATCCATTGAAGTGGCAGTTGTTGATATCTCTGTTTCTAGGATCAATGCCTGGAACAGCGATCAGCTGCCTATTTATGAGCCTGGACTTGACCGGGTTGTGAAGCAGTGCAGAGGCAAGAACCTCTTCTTCAGCACTGAGGTGGAGAAACATGTATCAGAGGCTGATATTGTTTTCGTCTCAGTTAACACCCCTACCAAAACTAGGGGTCTTGGAGCTGGTAAAGCTGCAGATCTGACATATTGGGAGAGTGCAGCCCGTATGATTGCTGATGTTTCGAAATCTGACAAAATTGTTGTTGAGAAATCAACAGTTCCTGTTAAGACAGCTGAGGCAATTGAAAAGATTTTGACCCACAATAGCAAGGGGATCAAATTCCAGATCCTGTCCAACCCTGAGTTCCTTGCTGAGGGAACTGCCATTAATGATCTTTTTTCACCAGATCGTGTCCTCATCGGAGGTAGGGAAACCCCTGAAGGGCAGAAAGCTATTCAAGCATTGAAGGATGTGTATGCTCATTGGGTTCCTGAAGATCGCATCTTGACCACTAACCTTTGGTCTGCCGAGCTTTCCAAGCTTGCTGCCAATGCCTTCTTGGCGCAGAGGATATCATCTGTTAATGCTATGTCTGCTCTCTGCGAGGCAACTGGAGCTGATGTAACTCAGGTTTCGTATGCTGTTGGTAAGGACAGCAGAATTGGTCCCAAGTTCTTGAATGCTAGTGTTGGTTTTGGTGGATCCTGCTTTCAGAAGGACATTCTTAATCTGGTCTACATCTGCGAGTGCAATGGCCTTCCAGAAGTGGCCGAATACTGGAAACAGGTCATTAAGATCAATGATTATCAGAAGAACCGTTTTGTGAACCGCCTTGTTTCCTCAATGTTTAACACTGTTTCAAACAAGAAGATTGCCATTCTTGGGTTTGCTTTCAAGAAAGATACTGGGGACACAAGGGAGACCCCTGCTATTGATGTATGCAAGGGGCTGTTGGGAGATAAGGCCAGGTTGAGCATCTACGATCCACAGGTGACTGTAGACCAGATTCAGAGGGATCTTACAATGAACAAATTTGATTGGGACCACCCTCTCCATCTCCAGCCCATGAGCCCCACCACTGTTAAACAAGTCAGTGTGGTTTGGGATGCTTACGAGGCAACAAAGGATGCCCACGGTCTTTGCATTTTGACCGAGTGGGATGAGTTCAAGACCCTCGATTTCAAGAGGATCTATGACAACATGCAGAAACCGGCTTTCGTGTTCGATGGAAGGAACGTTGTGAACGTGGATCAGCTGAGGGAGATTGGTTTTATTGTGTATTCAATTGGCAAGCCACTGGACGCATGGCTCAAGGACATGCCTGCCGTTGCATGAAAAAGATGCTTTTGGTTGTTTCCTCATATTGCGGCCACCCGATCATAGTCTGAGGCAGTCAAATTCGATTCTTTACTGTATTTTCTCTTTCTTTTCTTTTTTTTCACTTTCCCCTTCTCGCCCTTTCCTTTTCCACTATAATAGGGACAATTGGTGTAGACCATCTGTGCGAGAAGGGGCTTTTATGTTTTGCCTTTACTCATTAATATCAAATGCTACTTTCTTCTTTTTGTATTGGATTTCTAGTGAATTCCAGAAATCATTTGTCATTTTGTCTCCGCTTTCTTTCTCTGGCTTATTTAACATTTTCACAGACTCTCCACAGCTTTGCCTGCTGCCCATCTTCGCAATGTACTCTAAATGAAGGGAAGGTTGAAATAAACGTTACTTGTGTCTTCGACTCAGCTTCTGATTGTGTATTCTGTCAAAGTCAATTCATAGATTCGATTCACTGTAAAAGATAATGCCATGGAAGCTTTGAATGAGAAAAGAAAGACACGCAGTCTTATTTCAGACCTTTGTTGCTCCTTTTCACCTCCAGACTCCAGTCCCTTCTTCTTTGTTGCAGTGCCTGTTAAAAGATAAGTGTGATACATGAGATAAACTTCCGGTCATTTGGGAAGTTAATGAATTGAAGTATTTGTGACATAAGATCAATCTAAAGCTCTATTCCATTTCTTTCTTCACTCCATATTAATTAAAGTTTATTCTAATTTTTTAAAAATATATACTTGATTTACTGAATCAAATATAATTATTTTAAATTTTCAAATCCAAATTAGATTTATTATTAAAAATTTAAATTTAAAACTCAATCCTTATATTTATATTTATATTTTTATTGATTATGCAAAACATAAATTATTTTTGAAATGATTTATAAAATAAATATATATAATTATTTTAAAATAAAAATATAATCTCTTATAATACCATACACAAAATATCAATAATAACTCATAATAAGATAAATTTTAAAAAATAATTATAAAAATTTGTAATCAATGAGATTTAAATAATACGATATTGTAAAATAAATATTAAATGATAATTATAAATATTATGTCTAGATTTTTTTATATAACTTAAATTGGCTTTAAAATTTTAAATTTTAAAAGTTTAAAATCAAAATAAAAATTTAAAACTTAATAAAGAAATAGTTAATTTATTCATATCTACTTCATATACAAGCTAGTGGATTTTAGAGTTCTAATTAGGTATGTCAACTAATGTTATAAATATCGTACCGAACTACCGATACTAGTATCAAATTTGGTTTTAGTACGATACTATACTGGTACTGGGCAATATCATGTACTGTTTCGGGTAATTTTTTTTAAATTTATGAAATATTCCCTAATTTTTTTTAAATTACAAATAGTCCTTCAATATATTGTACTGTATAGTTTATAATTTTACATTAATTATGTCTCCAAAAATCATAATAATAAAAATTTAAAATAACAATAATTTATTTATTTTTTATTAACATTATTTTTCCATATTTCACAATTAATTAATAACCATAATTGATGATGATGACAAATATAAAATTAAGAACAATATAAAGTATTTAAAATATTACAATTTTATCATATAATGAATAATAATTACATCAAAACATCAAATAAGAAAATAATAAATATCTATTACTCTCTAATGATTACAATTTACAACAAGAATTCGTGTCGAAGAACCAACTAGAAGTGAAAACTGAAATAAAAATATTTACAATTATATTGTACATATAGAATTTAACATGCATATCAAATATAAGTGAAATTAAAGAAGAGAAGAAACAAAAAACTGGAACTTCATTTAATAGAATACCCACTATAACTGCATTGACCTCAATGTTCATTTGATGCAAAATCCACATCATTGAGAGGAGCTTCATTATCATCATCACCACCATTCAAATTTGTTGCATCAAATGATATATCAATATTTTCCCATCCAAGATTATCTTTCAAGTCACTCTCATCTATCAAACTCGGTTCCTCAAAAACCCAACCTATCAAAAGATCAATATTATCAATGCAAATTAGATCTACTGAACTACTTGTTCTATTAAGAGTCCTAGTAAATAATAAAATTAAATTATTAAAAAATTATAAGGAATTATATCTAACTTTTTAATGAAAATAACATATCTTTCTTGAAGCTTTAAATTATATCGAACAAAGACCAAGTCATTCAGCTTTTTGTGCTCCAATCTATTCCTTTTCTTGGAATAGATGAATTCAAATGTGCTCCAATTTCTTTCACACCTTGTTGCACTCACACATTGACTTAGAATTCGAATTACAATCCTTTGCAATTTTGGAACACCATTTTCTAATTGGTCCTACCAAGAAACTACAAGTCGTAAGATAACAAACGTAGAGTTATAAACAGAATAAAGTGATGCTTAATTTTCAACAAGTAATAAAAGTGAAAATATACATACATATATATATATATATATATACATACATATATA
>JAOQMM010000008.1:9914396-9929585 GCA_027563515.1 Erythroxylum platyclados | reverse complement strand
GATCTGCAGAAACATAAATATATATATATATAAGATAAGATTGCCTATCAGTATGACATGTAATTGTAGCAGAAGCATAAATTTTTATTTATCGACATTTTCTCAAAATCTTGGTTCTTATGGTAAAGACAGAATTTCACATGATTATCTTACTAACTAGATTCTAATTTAAAAACGTGAAATATATGACAGCTGTATCCTTCCGAAAAGAACTTGTGCAGCCATGCCCCCTAGTCAACAGTCAACACACATGTCACTGTTTTTGGCACAAACAGCCCCGATTTATTGCACATGCTTGTTAAGAAGCTTCAGAACTCACTCTACGTGTCAGAAAACTATTCCTCACCCGAGTTTATTACACTACCACCAACCTCAGACAAGATTCATTTCCACATTTGTCCTTCAGATCCCACATTCCCATTCTAGCAATTTTCGTGATTCTTAACTCAGCCCCTGCCTTTTTTTGTATATTCATATCAGATTCTAGCCTGGCGTTCCTGTCATCGGATCACCGAACACGCCCTACTTTCCTATAAATCTTGTCCCAATTTTACCCAATCTTGATCTCAAATCTCCATTCATTCTCGATTCGAAATTCTTCTTATCTGTTCCCCTAATCCCCAATTTATTTCGTTCTTTGTTCAATTCGTTCCCTTATCGATTGATCCCAAATTCATCTCTCGCCGTGGTTTCGATTAGCTTCTAGGGTTAGGGCTTCGAGTTTCTTTTCGATTCTGTGATTTGAAATGGGCTTTCGTCTCCATCTTCAAATCTAACCTTATATATTTTGTTATTGTAGTCAGGATTTATCTAGGTCGCACGAAATTTTGAAACTTTCTTTGGATCAAATAGAAACTTCTCATTTCCGTTGATTTTTTGCTCGATTTTTTTTCCTTTTTTTTTGCACATATTAGACATATATGAGATGGTTTTCCACCTTCTTTTTATCGACTTCTGATAATATCAACTTCTCGTCGACAATTTTTAAGGTAAATCCAAACTATTGTAGCTGAGTCTTTCGGAATTGTTTCCATTATCGTCTTTAATCGGTGAATTTGGTATGGTTGCATGTACCCATATTTGTCTATTTTTTTCCTTTTTCAAACTGCTGTTCTTAGGACTCTTTTGTGGGTTGACATTAGGAAAGTAACTAGGGATAATTTAACTGAGTTTTATGGGGTTGAGAAGGTTGTCACTAGCTATTGGAAATGGATTTTGTGAGCTCTTTTAATAATGCGGTGAATATTGTTTTCGTTATATCCTTTGTCAACAGTAAGATAATTATTTGATAAACTTTCTCATTCTTATATGGTCCATTTCTTTGTTCCACTGAACTCAATTCTGAAGTATGATATGCAGGTTAAAAATGATTCACAAAAGGCCTTTTGTTGATAATGACTCTTATGAGTTTGCCTGTAAGCACCCAAGGCAGTTGGACTACATTGATCAGCTTACTCCAATTTTCCCTCTTGATGATGCTTACAAGAAACCTCGAAATTCAGGTAGGGAATAATTTCGAAGTGCAATTTGTTAGTTGTTGCCTTATGCTGGCTTGAGGGTGAGACTTAAATTTTACTATATTGCGTGGTCATGCTTCAATTATTCAGCTCTCTCTGTATTGCTTGGTGAATTTGACCATACTTTCTGCTCATCTAAGCCACTATCCCAAGCTAGACTTTTGTCATTTAACATTTCTAGAACCACTTCATTCCGAATTTCCTGTTATTAGTGGAATAAATTCTCAGCATTGATATATTTAGTTTCTGGAATATTGTTATTAATATGAATGATCGTAGGGAAAGAATGGAGTGTTGAATTTTAAGTTAATAGTTTGAAGGGCATGGACAATACCTACGTAGCGATATAAAGATCTGATCTTTAAACTGGTGATTTTTGCTCTTACATATCAATCTCTTATGTTCCTGACCATCATTTTATATAATCATGCATGCGTTTGAAACTAGGTGGCCCTTATACTCTAGTGCTCTTTTAGGACCAGGATTCAGCTGTTCTTTCTATATGCTTGTAATTGTTTGATTTCATAACCATTTATTCCTAAATGTGCTAGTGGTTGTAGCTGACTTTGCTTTTGATGTCAATATGATTAAGCTGAGGATAGTTCTAATGAGTACCAAGAATTGGGGAGGCTTAGGAGTTGCTTAGCCATGGAAGTCTCTGATGAAGGTCAAAAGCATGTTGAAACAGGTGCTACTGGATGTTTCCCTCATTTCTTCTGGATCAATAATGAAGCTCCTGAAGCAGATAACCTATCACTCTTTCCCCATTACTTTGACAATGAAGAGCAGCTGAAGGCATTTCTTTGCACTGATGACATTAACTCACCGGTTGATTGCCCATTCCAGAAGCCGGTTTTAATTGGACGAGAGCATCAAGCTGAGATCCCAGAGTGGAATTCAGAGGATATGAAGTCATATTTGAAACAGCCGCATGATTCTGATTCACAAGGTTCACTTGCACAATCATCCAACCTGAGGTTTACGGTCCATTATGGGTATAAGGAGAAGCTGATGGGAAGTTGTGTTGTTCCTATGCCTGAATCAGAGCCATCTGCAAGTTCTTGCTCTGAAGGCACCAGAATGGACTGTGAATGTGTTGATGGCAGTTCCATCAGGTGTATGAGACAACATATTGCAGAAGCCAGGCAGAAACTGAGGAAGAATCTTGGTGAACAGACCTTTGAGGCACTTGGTTTCTGTAATATGGGTGAGGAGATTGCAAACAGATGGACAGAAGATGAACAGCAGGCCTTCCATGAGGTTGTTTTGTCTAACCCAGCATCATTAGGCAAGAACTTTTGGGACCATTTGTCAGAAGGATTCCCTTCCCGACCAAAATGGGAGTTGGTCAGTTATTATTTCAATGTCTTTACACTTCGAAAACGGGCTGAACAAAACCGATTTGAGCCACAAAATGTTGATAGTGATGATGATGAGTGGCAAAGAGGTGAAATTGGAATGGCAGAGGGAGATGATGACTCAGTGGTGGAATCTCTGACTGCTCATGATGCTTATACTTACAGCCAGCTGGATCAGGCCTATGAGTGCAATGAATACATCGAGGATGAAGATGAATTTACTGCTTCTAAAGGAGCTGTTGATAGTAATGGTAATAGAGTTGCATGTGATGAGGAGTATGAAGGCGATCTGGATGATATTTCAAGAGATCATATTCTAATCTCCTCGATAGATTACAGCAATAGTCATTGTATGAAACACTTAACTGAGCTTACTGCTAACAAGGGAGATGATGATTCTTGCACATCTGATGAATACCAGCGAGACAATGCTGATTGTTGTCTTCCGCTAGGCTCTGGAACTCATAGAGGAAGATACAGTTAGGAATAAAAGGTGTGTGAGGACCATTCCAGTGAAGTTTTTCGTGATGATGGTATCCAGATCTTTCCATTTTCCTGGAAGTTGTTAAACCCTTTGTTGCCATGAGAAATAAGGAATCAGTTCGGCTTCCTTGAGATTTTTTATAGGAGGTTTCTTCAGAGAAATCGCGCAGGATAAGCTGCTGCTCGAAGTTTATTCACTGTGTATAAAGTTTGATCATTTATTAGGGCCTCCCAAGGTAGGGTTTTGGGGGGTTGGAGAAGATATTACGATGGCTAGCTAGGCTTGCAAGTTCTGCTCGTAGAACTTATGGTATGTTACTTTAGGAAGTCGTTTGCTTGTTGATTTCTGGGGACGTGCCAAAGTGCTCATAGGAATTTTTAGAGAAATGCTGATTGCAAATCTGTTTAGGTTCCGGATCATTTTCTTCAGAACAACCCCACAATAAAAGCATGACGAGGTTGAGTGGAAATGCGCCTTAAATGTGGTCTTTGATTTTTTTTCCTTCCAATTGATCTTAAATTACCTTCCATTTTCAGTGTTGCTGCTATATTGTAGTTTTTGTCAGTATTATACGTGACTAGATCTTGTAATAGTTTCGTTTTCGAGATGTTACATTTTGAGCAGAAATAACCTTTATACTTATAATATAACAGTGCCATAATAACAATAAAATTTGTTCCATTTCAGTCAACCCCTCGAAAGCTTTGATGTGTGGAAACAATTATGTTGAATGTGGAAACAATTGTGTTGAATGTGGAAACAATTATGGATTTTCAGTGCTTTTTCTGCAGCTTGTCTTATACCTGGACACGAGAACTTGAAACTACCTGATGCTCTTTTAGCAGTTGTAACAACGAAAATGTAAACTTGCTTGGACCGTAGTTCTGTTTTTGTATGCACTCATTATGTTTTGTTAAGTACGCTTTTGCCAGACATTTCATAAGATCTGCCCAGGAACTTTCACCAAGTTTTTTTGGTTCCAAGATCCAATTGTCCAATTGTACTGTACTGTACTTATGACCAAGGATTTAAAAACTGAATTAGACCGGTCAATTTGACCGAAATAAATACGAAATAGTCTGATTTTTGGTCCAGCTTGTGATTATAAATCCCTATCTCTACGAGGAAAATGCGGACAATTTTTTTGACTGGCCAATTTTCTTAAAAAATCGACCAGTTCTCTTGAGCAATGAAGAACCAAAAATTTGAAAAAATAAATAACACAAAAAAGAAAAAATAAATATTATTGATTGATTTTTCTCGAGAATCTACTATATTAATTAGGCAATTCAAAAGCTTCCTCTTTCTCTAGGTATACTTCTTTCTTTAATTCTTTATTAGTTTTACAAGTCTTTTAATATATTTTTGACTTTTCAATCAATTTATTGTTTTCTCTTTTCTTTTCAAGTCTCTCACACAATCTAACTAATAAATTATATTTTTCAAAATTTATATTCCTTATCTCTTTAAATTCTAATTAAAAATTTTGTTTTAAATTATTATCGTTAAAAATGAATTGTTATTTTTATCCTCAAAAATATTAAATTTGTTTACTATCACTAATAAATTATATTTGTCAAAATTTAGGTTCTTTATTTATTTCTTTCTACTTTAATTGAAAATTTTTAAATTATTATTGTTAAAAATAATTATTATTTTTATCATGATTTTGTTTAATAAATTGAATTATTAATTAATATATATATAAGTAATTTTGCTTAAAATAATTTAAGAATGTGTTAAAAGTAATATTTAGACGATAAAGAATTATGTTTAAAGGGCATTAAAAAAGAAGTTAGAATAAAGTTAGAATCCTTTCTATTGATTTTTTTTAAGCATACTTCAACTTTTATAAGTCTTTAAATAAATGATAATATAAAAATATTATTTTTATTTTTATTATTAATTTAAATTTTATATTAGATTGAATCTTAATTTAAATTATTAGATTTATTATTAGTTTACTATACATTAATAAGCATTATCAGTGCATTTTTATTTCAACAAAGTATTTTATTTCATACTATATTTTATTTATTCTTATAATTTTTACTTTTTGTTTATTATATACCGATTTTATATTGGTTTAATACAAGTTGAACTTTTAAATCTTAAATCTTTTTTTTACCAGTTCGATGTCCGGTTCAGTTTTTATAACATTGCTTCTGACATAAAGACGGGAAAAAAATTAAAAGGTGTCAAATAACACCTATGGATTGACAACAAAAAGGCCAAATATGGTTTTGATCCTAAACATCCAAACTCACCGATTTTTTGACAATAGCGTATAAATAGTCATCAAGTTCGACTTATAAAATTATGGCATATATGTCTAGCATGTTGGAAATAACAGAGCAAGAAGGCTAGAACAATTGTTGTGTTCAATACTATTATTGAGAGAAAGGTGCCTTTTAAATAGGCTTATAAGAGAGACGTTAAAGTCTAACAAACTTATCTAAGGAAATCTGAAAGTAACGTTAAAAAAAAAACAAACTCTATATCTACTAAATCTTGAAGGATTCAGTTAATAGAACAACTTTGAATTAGTCATAGCCTTCAACACTTCCCCTTAATTCAAAGTTGGTGATGTGCAATTGTGCTCGAAGATCTTCAAATCTTCCAGTTGGTAATGCCTTTGTAAGCAAATCAACAAGCTGATGCTTTGAATTGCATAATTCTAGCTTCACTTCCTCTGCTGCCACAAGATCCCTTATGAAGTGATGTTTGATTTCCATATGCTTGGTTCTTCCATGCATAACTAGATTTTTATCCATAGTAATTGCAGATGAACTGTCACACATAATATGAGTTACATCTGTTTGCTTTTGTCCTAAGTATCCCAGCAATCTTCGAAGCCAAACTACTTGGCATGCAGCAGTGGTTGCTGCTATATACTCAGCCTCAGTTGAGGATAATGCAACTGTAGCTTGCTTCTTTGATATCCATGATATTGGACTTGATCCGAGAATAAAGCAACTCCCTATTGTACTCTTCCTATCCACATGTGAACCAGCCCAGTCACTATCAGAGTAACCTTTCAAGTTGAAGTTTTGACCTTTCATATACCAGATTCCATAATCACTTGTTCCAGCTATATAGCGAAGAACCCTCTTTGCAGCTCTATAGTGTTGTTTTGATGGATAGTGCATAAATCTTGAGATTACACCAACTACAAAAGACAGATCAGATTGAGTATGTGTAAGATATATTAATTTTCCTACCAAGCTTCTGAACCTCCTTGCATCTGCCATATCCATCCCATCTTCTAGTTTCAGTTTCTCATTTGTATTCATAGGTGTAGTAGCTGTCTTACACTTCTCTATGTTTTGAAAGATCTGTTGCATACTTCTGTTGAGACATAAAAATGCCATCATCAGTCTGTTTAGCTTCAACACCTAAAAAATATTATAATTGTCCTAAATCTGTCATTTCAAACATGCTCATCATGGCATCCTTGAACTCAAATATCAATTGAGTTGATGACCCTATGTATATCATATTGTCCACATACAAACTGACTATGAGAAGGTCATTAATACCTTGCTTATTTAGGTACAAAGTTGGTTCATTTGGACTTCTTTTAAATCCATTTTGATGAAAGAAAGTGTCTATCTTACTATACCATGCACGAGGAGCCTGTTCCAATCCATATAATGCCTTTATCAATCTGTACACCTTCTCTTCTGATCCTGATACCTCAAATCCTCTTGGTTGTTGAACATAGACCTCTTCTTTCAATTCTCCATTTAGGAAGGCTGACTTAACATCAAATTGATAAACATTCCATTGTTGTTGCGCTGCTAGTGCAATAATAACTCTAACTGTCTCAAATCTTGCAACAGGAGAAAAAGTTTCTTCATAGTTAGTACCTTGCTCTTGAGTGAATCCTCATGCCACAAGTCTGGCCTTGTGTTTCTGAACTCGTCCATTTGAATGAAACTTAGTCTTGAAAGCCATTTAAGGCTGATGGCTTTCTTTCCTTGAGGTAGATCCGTCAGTTCTCATGTGGCATTTTTCTCGATTGCTAAAATCTCATCATTCATTGCTTGCTTCCATACTTCACTCTTTATAGCTGCTTCAACGTCTGTTGAATCACCAACAAACAAGGTGAAAGCGCAAGCCTCCCCCTCAATTTCAAAAAGGCGTCGTGGAATTCTGCCATGTTCACTCCTTCGTAGCTGAACTAACTCAATGTTTGTGTCTTGCTGTGAAGGCTTTGAGCTATTGCTACTAGATGTTGCTGAAGAGAGTCTTATTGGAGAGTCAGCTTGAGGACTAACTGGTTGCTCTTCCTGAATTTCTTCGACATGTTCTTCATTTACAATTGGATCCAAGGTGAGTATTGGCGTTTCTGTAGCTTCCTTCCAGCTCACTTTTTCATCGAACTGAACATTTCGACTTACAACAATCTTCTTGCCTTCAGAATCATATAGTCTGTATGCCTTTGAATTCAAGCAATAGCCAACAAAAATATATTTCTTAGATTTCTAGTCTAATTTGTTTCTCCCAGAAGTTATTAAGGCATAACATACACACCCAAAAACTTTCAAGTGACTTACAGATGGTTTTGATCCATGCCATGCCTCGTACGGTGTCATATTCCATACTGCCTTAGTTGGAGAGATATTGATTAGATAGACAGTTGTTGTTACAGCTTCTGCCCAGAAGTTGTTAGCTAAGTCTTTGGACTTCATCATTGATCTCGCCATTTCAACAATGGTTCTGTTTTTCCGTTCTGCTATTCCATTCTGCTCTGGGGTATAGGGTGCAGTGAGCTCTCTTTGAATGCCTTGCTCTTCACAGAATTCATTGAATTCTTTTGAAAGAAACTCTCCCCCGTGGTTTGTTCTAAGTACCTTTAGTTTGCTGCTGCATTGCTTTTCTACGAGGGCTTTGAATTTTTGGAAGTGATCAAATGCTTCTGATTTTAAATTTAGAAAATACACCTAACAAAGTCTCGTGTAATCATCAATAAAAAGTAAGAAGTACTTACTTCCTGCATGAGACTCTGTCTTCATTAGTCCACATAGATCTGCATGAATCAGCTCTAGTCTCTTTGTAACTCTTCTTGACTGTCGTTGGGGCAGTGATCCTTTTGCCTACTTGCCTAAGGCACACCCTTCACACACGTGCTTGAGCTCCTTGATAGTAGGTAAGCCATTCACCATATCTTTAGTAGCAACTGCAGCCCTTTCACATTTAAATATCCATACCGTTGATGCCAAATTTCTAATTCATCAAGTCAGTTGCTTATGAATACGTGAGTTCCTTTGCAAGAAAAATTTATAGGAAACATCTTGTTTTCTGTCATCTTGGCAAGTAATAAAATATCACCAGTGTCTTTCTTAATAGTACAAGTATCTTTCCTCAAATAGAACCGAGTGTCCACATTCAATTAATTGCCCCACACTAATTAAATTGTGTGCTAGATTAGGTGCATAGTGAACATCTTTAATCAACTTCTCTCTGCCATCAACAGAAATGGAAACCGTACTTTTTCCTTCAATCTGCACTTGTATATCATTTCCCAAGCGTACCTGAGCCTTATAGTTTTCATCTAATTCCTTGAATTTGTCTCTTTCTCCAGTTAAATGATTTGAACAAGCACTGTCAATGTACCAAATTTCTTTCGGAGGACTTTGAGAACTTACATGAGTCATGAAGAGATAATCTTCAGGTTCTTGTTCTTCTGCATATTTGGCTTGATCTTTGCTCGAAAAATCATCTTCTTTGTGTCCATACTTCTTGCAGTAGGTGCATTGGATAGAGCTTCCACGTCCATGTCCTCTTCCTCATAAAGGACTCCTACCTCTTCCTCGATATTGAGAAGATTTTCTTTGCTCCCCCTGGACCTGAAAAGCTTGCTCTTCTTCTTGAACTGTTGTTCTATTGATCCTTACTTCATGTGTTTGTAGTGAGCCCATCAGCTCATCAACTGTTAGAGTGGACAAGTCTTTAGATTTTTCTATAGCTGCAACAACATGATCAAACTTTGGAGCCAAACTCCTTAGTATTTTTGCTACCACAGTTTCATCACTTATCTTGTCACCATATGTACGCATTTGACTCACAGTACTTGAGACTTTAGCCAGGTATGCTTGTACTGTCTCATTACTTTTCATGCTTGCCATTTCAAATTCTCTGCGTAAAAAGTGAAGCTTGACAGTTATTACCTTCGCTAAACCTTAATACTCAGTTTTTAGAATATCCCATGCTTGCTTCGATGTTGTTGCTGCAACAATTCTTGAGAATATTGACTCATCCACTACTTGTTGGATGAAAAACAGCGCCTTGGCGTCTCTCTTCAGATTTTCTTTGTGTCGTGTATCTTGAGTACCTTCTTCATCATAGCCAATCTCAACAAATTCCCACAGCTCCTGAGATTTGAAAAGAGACTGTATGCTCCAAAACTCGTAAGCTTCACCTTTGAATATAGGGATTTGCAGTTGTGAGACATTCACTGCAGTGCTACTTGAGGCCATAATGTGTAAGTAATGAGGATAGGAATATCAAATAGCCTGATTTAAACCTGGCTCTGATACCACAATGTTGGAAATAACAAAGCAAGAAGGCTAGAACAATTGTTGTGTTCAACACTATTATTGAGAGAAAGATGCCTTTTAAATAGGCTTACAAGAGGGACGTTAAAGTCTAACAAACTTATCTAAGGAAATCTGAAAGTAACGTTCAAAAATAAAACAAACTCTATATCTACTAAATCATGAAGGTTTCTGTTAACAGAACAACTTTGAATTAGTCATAGCCTTCAACATAGCACACATCCGATGAGTAATATATGATAATGTCTCTTTCACAACCCTGATTAATCCTTATTAACAATAGAAACTATTAAGTTAATTAAGTTAATATAAAAAATTTATAAGAATTAACTATAAATATATGGAGAATAAAATATCTTTTGCACACGATATAATTATAAGTCCTTCACCACTATCCAATTCTGTGACAAAAGCCAGCATATTCATAAACCATGTCTAGGAATCAGTATTCTTTACCTCCACAATAGCCCAAAATAATGGATACATCCCTCTATCGCCATCCCTCCTAAATACACGCAATAATTGGCCTTGAAATTATGTCTTTAGAAAGCATCCATTAATTCCAAAATTTGGCCTCAAATGCCTCCATCGTTTTTTTCATGGCATCAGAGCAAATGTACAATCTTTTAAATTACACAAAAGAGATAAAGAAAAATGAAAAAATGTATAACCTTACTATAGTTGCTTGATGATATGCATTGGTATATTTTTGTATTCTTGTAAGATAGAAGTTTATCATTCCTTGCAGCTGTAACTCTACTGTTGAACCTGGATAACTAATCCCAACTCATGTACATATCCTTTTAGCTTGACATATTCATTCACATAATCAGTTTCCCTCTCTTTTCTCAATCTCCTCTTTGTTGCTATACACATACTTAAGTTAACAAATATATTAAGTTTTTCTTTGCATAATAAATATATTAAGTTTTTCTTTGCATTCTTCAACCATCTTGGCTATCAAGATACTAGGCTTCTCATGTATTCTTTCCCGAAAATGTCTCATAAGGAACTTAGCTGAAACCAATTTAGGTTTGCAGCTAGTAAAACAACTATGCTCAAGATTGTATGTCTTCACTTTGATGAATTGTTCATTCTTGTCACAACCAATATACAACTCCGACGGGCATCCCTCAATACATCTAATTATGATCTTATGACTTTCACTCTTTTTAAACTTGACATTGTATCATGTTCATACTATATAGTCCACAACATAATCTGTAAATTCTTTAGCTGATCCAAACTTCATCTCCAATCTCTAATGTGGTGCCTTATTAGATGGATTGTGCCTAATACTAATACTTAATCTCCACAATGGTTCACTAGGCTCTTCTCTACTTAGATGTTAATCACTATCAATCAAACTATCACAATCAGTTGAGTCAATTTCAACTGCTTGGTGGTTATTAGGAATGTCAATTTATATAAAAACCCTCCTCTAGGTTCCTATCATGATCATCCAACTCTTCATCAACTCCTACATCAATTACTTCACCAACTCCACTAACTTCTTCATAAGCTTCTTAAACTGTTCATCATCAACATAATATACCCTAATACTACAACTTCCCTCTTCACCCTCGCTATCTCCATCCTCTCCTCCAGTTATAGGCAATACCTCTGGTGTAAGGATTTAGGTGACTAACAAATGAGTTACATAAACACCAATCATTTGGTGGATTCTCATAAGCTTAATGAGCCTTAGACAACTTTGGTTTGATTCAATCAATCTTAATGACTCACTAAATTTAAAACAGGTACACTACAATAGGCCTTGTGAAAAGAGAAGGTATCCTAACTCTTTCCCTATTTCACACATTTGCCAATAGCTAACATAATCAAGGTCTACTTTATCAAAAACATTTGTTTTCCTGTCAACATATTTCAACTCCAGTTCTAGTATAGACTTTCCACCATAAAATAACCTTATACTACTAAATTGGGCCATTACACACTTGTTCATAAGGAAGGGGAAAGAATTATAGCCAAATTAAAAGGACATTCCACTTGAAGATAGCAAAATCAGTAACACCGTAGCAAATTCTTTATTAATTAATTAGGAGTGATAAATTCTTTATTATCAAAATATTTAAATTATCATTGTTACAAAATATAAACTTAAAAGAAATTAGATTAATTATCTATTATCAACTTTTTCTAATTCATGCCTCTAAAATTACACATAAACACAAACATGTTAAGTTATATACAAATGCATTAATCAAGTTCATATTGAATGTTTAAATAAACTTCTCATTATTATCAATAGATTAAAAAATACTCATAACTTAAACTCTTATTCTAGAGATATTAGAAAATTTTTATAAATGTTACATCAAGGATTGAATTGATAATTTTTGTTATAATGACAAAATTATATAACTGAATTATTGAATACATTGAAAGTTTAAGAGTAAAGAATGTTCATGAGATAGGTAGGTTTAAGTGAAGGGGTTCTACAAGTCAAACTTCAAATTAATCAAGGTGATGAAAGATAAAGAAAAGGAAAATCAAAGTACAATATAACTCTTATTATAGTGTACTTCTTAAGTGTGCTTGTTCTTCAAATAACTCTTAATGAGAAGAAACCCAACATTATTAAAGGACAAATGATCCTTATTTCAAATGTTAAAGTAAGTCACTCTCTCAGACATCCATTATGAAACATAATCTAAAATCATATGTAATTAAGTCAGAATTTAACTTAAGTTAAAGAAGCACATAAATGTAATACGATCATCGTTACCTTTGCAAATTATTGTTTAATATTTAGTTAGTTTATTGTTAATTTAATGATCAAAGGAAATTCATTTTAGAACAACAAGGAATGTAACTCTTGCATTAAAGGAAAAACCCTAATTCAACAAATTAAATATTTGGACAAACAAAGTATTGTCCTCTAAGAATTAAGAATATTAAAAATATTGCTACAAGGGTAGGAGAAGTTTTTCGTATAACTCTGTTACTTTTATCTTTACCAACACATTCATTACCAATAAAAAATCCTTGCAACTAAATCAAATGCAACTCATCCAAATGATACAACATTGCATTGCTTTGCATACATGTAACAAAGTCCTTGCATGACACTGACAGCTTAACAAGCACCAATATCTTAGGCATCTCTGATAACAAGGGTCACAAACAGCAACCAAGAAATATTACATCTCATGAGTAGCTTGTAGGAAATCATAGAGACTCATAAAATAAATCATGCTTAGGTCGAAAATAAGGGACCACAACATATAATAAACATAAACTAAAAAGCTAGACAAAAAAATCATTAATAAGGAATAGTAGACCACATCATATAATAAGCATAAACTAAAAACCAAATAAAAGAATGGACCTACCACTATGTATTATCCCTATATTGTTTCCTAGAAATCCAACAGAGGTGTGTGGAAGGAGATACAATGTGTAATATGCTGACATAAATGTGCAAGTTAGGGATTAAGAGAGCCTATTGTCGTTGCGATTGAACTTGAGGATTAGGGAAGAGTGTGTAGGTTATACGAGGGAATTATGGATTATAGATAATTTAGGGAATCTGGAACAAATAATTTAGAGAACTAGGGATTTTTCCTACAATTGAACAAAGTGGAAGAAAGAAAGGATGTGTTATAATCTTGTGGGACTCGCTTTTATATTAGAAAAGCCATATAGCTTAAGCTTGGATCCCACTATTGTGTAAAAAATAAAAAATGTCACGTCCTAGATGATGTGACATTTAACTGATAGAGTGTAAACCCTATTAGATTTTTCATCCTCACAGGGACTGTTTTGAACACTTTTGTAAACGTTGGGTTCAAATGGGGTTCAAACTTGTATTCTACTGTAAACATTAGGGTTAAACTTGCTCTTTTGGAAACTTTATTTTAGTATATGTCTATAACACCCTTAACTCTATTTTACCATAAGTCTAATGTCACTTAAATTTTATTTCATTAGAATTCAAGACATGTCATAATTCACCACCTTAACTTGAATTCTCTAATGTCTAACCAATAAACATTCTCTGTCTGTACATGTCCCAAAGGCTTTAATCTGAATGAATATTCACTAAGACCAATCTATACTTGAACATGTTTACGGGCAATGGCCTTATAAACATGTCAACTCTATCTCCAAAGTGTGAACCTTTTTCAATAAGATATGACCAGATTTAATCAATTTCTTGATCTTGTGAAATCTTACATTCTTTATCATAGCACCATTTGTGTATCTTTCTCATGACTTTTCTTAGTCTCATCAGAGATAGTTCGATCTCCATCATTGATAGTCAGAGCATAAGTGATCGAGTCTCCCCTACCATATCTCCTTCACTACCTGGTAGTTCTTCTTGCTCTATACTTTGTTACATTATATTGATGCTTTCTTCCTGACATTGTTATATCTTTTGAACCAGAAATTTCAGCCACATTAGCATCTATTATAGGCAATTCTAGTATCATCTTTAAACTAGTACTATTCAACATTCTTTCCATATGTTTGCTTTAACAAATGTTGCTTTCCAAATGTTATATCCTTAAAAGTTACCTAAGACTTCTTATCGAGCACACAAAACTTATAAAAGTCTACCTTTTCAACATTCTTCAATAAGCTCCTCTTATGAAGTATCATCATCTCTTACTCACCAAGATGACTCACTCTCATGTGTCATAGTGCAATACTATCTTTCTTCCCTAAAGAGAAAGATTAAGATACAACCAATAATTTCATTACTATCTTTCTCATTCAAACATACATATCATGTTGTAATTTTCTCTTCATTAGTCAACGTGCTCTTTACCACCTTAAGTTGCTCATCATCGCCAAAAAACTTATATCCTTATCTATCAAGATTGTCCATGGAAATCATATTCTTCTGAAGTTGAAGAACATATTAAGCATCCAATGTTCTAACAATTCCATCATGCATTTTGATATGTACAGAACCATTGCCTTTGACAGCATGCTCTTCATCATTATTCAATCTTACAACACCATTTATTCCTTAAAAGAACATAACAAGTCCTTATTGAAAGTTATATAATAATCGATTTTAATATCTATCACTCATCGATTTGCAAAATCAAAATTACTCACTTTTAAAATATTACCTCTATCATCCTCTTTATCAAAACTCTCTTAAACTACAGTAACACTTGTTTTTCTATTTATTTTCCTTTTCTTCTTTCCATTCTTCTACTGTAAAAGTCCTTCATATAGTGTCCTTTAACTTTATAGTTAAAACATCAAACAACTGTAATCTTCGATCTAAATTG
>JAOQMM010000008.1:9902580-9914296 GCA_027563515.1 Erythroxylum platyclados | reverse complement strand
CTGTAAAAGTCCTTCATATAGTGTCCTTTAACTTTATAGTTAAAACATCAAACAACTGTAATCTTCGATCTAAATTGTGATTTTCTCATATTTTCAAAATCCCTTTCCTATTCTTTCCTTTGTTAATAACTAGACCAATATATGATCCACTTCATATGTGCCAAAGACCTTTTTCTTCAATTTTTCGAATTCAGAGCATCCTTCACATTGCTAATAGAAGTAGTCTTTCTATCATATAATATGGTATCAATACAATTTTCATGTAAATTAAACCAAGAGCATACAAGTATTATGACTTAATCTACATCCTCAATTTTAACCCCAACAACTTGTAGATCCATGATTATCTGTTTAAATTATTAATGTGATCTTTCTCTTGTATACTTTCTAACATCCTTAAAGTATAAAACACGTTGTTGTTGATATAAACAAATCGTAACTGATTTCTTCTAATGTTTACTTTCAAATTGATTTCACAACAAAGTAGCAGTTGTTTTATTAACCACCTCTCTTAGGACCTCGTCTCTCAAATTCAATAGTATTGTGTTGTGCACCCTCAATAAAATATCTTCCTTTTTTATGCCTATAAATTCTCTATCAGGTTTTCTTCTCCTTCCAACATTATTGTGCATCCTCATTGAATAAGAACCACTTTCATCTTTACTTTCTATAGAGTAAAATCATTTGATCCATTAAATTTCTTAATATCAAACTTATAAAGAGAGAAGGGAGAGTTCATTCGACTATAAAATCTCAAGTCATATTCTTTCGAACCTATTGACCATTTTACCATCCTTCCAAAAGTGTATATAGCATGAGCTTAGAGGTATCTTAACAGAGATTACAAGATCATAAGTTGCCTTTCTTCACTTTAACCACGCAAGTGGAGAGTGCATGAGATATTTAATTTTTGAAAAGCACCAGGATAGGATTACTTTAACAATAAGCCTATCATTTTCCTGTCACTGCCACATTTATTATCAGAAGAAGGGTAATTTCCATAAAAGAGAGACATTTCCTAAAGCATATAAGAGAATTCTAATTAGACCCCAACCCCATTCTTGCCGGCCATGGCCCAAACCACAACTATACCTCTGTTACTTCATGCCTGTCTCTAACCCCCAATCTCTCCACAAAACACAAAACCTATTTATATACAAACGTTGAAAGTCACCTTCAATTTCATGGAGTACACAGCTTGGTCTGGCATCAAAGCTAACCCTAATCCACCATCACAGATAGAACCATGTTACTACGCTTCTTCTAATTACTCTCTGTATGATCCTTCTCAAGCCTCTCTCAATTACCCCGAACCAAGCACGAGTCTGAAGCCACCTGGGGTGGATTCCTATGCCTCCGTGAACTCGTACCCGCCTGTATCAATATCTGGATATTTCACCGATCCGAATCCGGCGAATTGGGCTGCCAAAGAAGCCGTTCGGCAATATGGCTCGGATCCAGCTGCCGCTGTTGTAAGTGGTTCGTCTTTTTCTTTTCTATTTTTTGGTTAGTTTCCTTTTTGAGTATTTTTCTCGTTGAATTGATGTAAGAGTTGGGCTTGTTTAATTGCCCGTGATAATTAGGAACTCTGTCTGCATAATCTCAGAACTCTTTCAAATTGTTCTGTTGTTTTAAGTGAAGATTTAGAAGGTCAGTGGGAGGACCTAGTTTGGTTTTCAAATTAGTATTGGAAGCTGCTGCATTTTGTCTTTTCTCTACAACGATAACTCAAAAACTTGTAAAGGGGATGATATGATATTGTTTTAGGTGTTTGCTTGATTCTAATAATCCGAAATTTAAGTTCTGCAGGGGATGGGCATGGCTTCGGCTCCAAATGGGACAGAGCAGTTGGCTGTTGCTAATACAGGATCCTTCATGTGGCCGAAACTTGCAGTCCATCCTCAGCCTTGGAAGAAGCGCCAAAAGAAAACCAAAGCTGTCCAGTCTGCATTTTGCGAAATTTGTAAGGTGGACTGTAACAGTGAGGATGTATTCGACCAGCATAAATTGGGGAAGAGGCACAAGAAAAACTTGGAGAAACTCCAAGCCGACTGTGACAAGACCAAGAAAACTGGCAACAAACAACAGACTGGGAAGAGGGGTGCAGAAGCATTAGAAGATTTGGAGACTAAAAGACGGAAAATTGTGCAAGGTGGAGCTGCAGCAGAGGCTGTCAGGGTATGCACTGTTTGTAATATTGTGTGTAATAGTGAGACAGTGTTCAATTACCATCTAGCTGGACAAAAGCATGCTAATATGCTAAAGAAACAAGCAGCCGGAGTGGCCACACCCACCTTAATATGAAAAATATTACAAATACGATGTCTTTGGACTTCTGGTGACTGCCTGATTTAGCACACGGTTTATATTATCAATCGTTCGGCAAATACAAAATATAGTTAGTCTAATTTATAACACATGATGTAATTTGCGATGGTTCTCAAGTTTGCACGGTGATCTCTCAAGTTTGCATCATTTTAGGCTTTTTTCCTGAGAATAGAAATTTCTCATGCCAGGCTAGATGAAGATGTATAAATGTGACCCGCACCAATTGGCGACTGCAATATCTTGGTAGCTTATGTTAAGCCTTTCAAATTAGTATTATAACATTAATCGTTTCCATTAAGTAATAAACGTGCTTAAATATATGTTTACTTGGTAAGAAATATTAATTGACTATTAGCATACATAGAAATCTATCATTTATTACTATTTTAATAGATTTTAAATAAAATAAGAACTTCATTCAAGTTACAGAAACAATCTTTTTGTAAAAATACAAAGAGAATATTGTGTACATTATGACCTTTTTCAAACTTTTGTAAAACGGAAATCTTTATATACGGAGTACTTTGATTTTTTTCTTTTTTTAAAACCGTCATTTACTTGAACAAAGATAGAAGACAACAATGCGAAAATGTGTAACAATTTAAGACATCTTGAGTACGTATCCAATATAAATCTTATAAGAAAGACGGCTGTGGATTTTTCTGCTAATAAGTAGATTTTTCGTTATTTCCTTTGGGTTTATTTCCTTTTTAACATATTTATATAGGGCTTGTTCTACACTGTTTTGTGGGTTTCTCCCACCAATGAAGCTTGTCGTCCATTTTGTTTAATAGACTATATATCTTTTCATAATTTAAGCTTTTTTAAAATCAATCCACTTCTGATGCAAACATTAGAATATTGAAACTGAACTATTACTCCACTAGAAGAACAAGTTTAATATAAATTTAGATCACTTGTTTTTGTTACTCTATTTTTATCCTGTTTTATAAAAATTCTTTCATCCACTTTCGATAGATCTCATTTATTGAATAAATGGATATTTATAAAACAAGATAATGAAAACAGATGACCTGTTCAACATAATGGGAAGTTTAATCCAGTTATGGCAACGGTTGGAAGTTTATTAATTTCGTTATTCCGGCCAACAAAGGCAGTCGCAGTTTCAGAGGTACAAGCTTGTTTTATGTTACATTATTAAGTAATAAAATTCTCCGCGTGGAAATCAGAACATATATAGTCATCTGAAACTTGAGGCACTGACTCCGGATCTAGCGTGTTTATGACAAGGTGACTGATTGAATATTCCAGATGTCACGGGCATATTCATGGATGGTTCTGTCGCTGCTGAACTTGTACGAACCTGCTGTGTTCATGATTGACATTTTGGTCCATTTCTGCAAAGCAGATGCATACCAGATGGAACAGGTCGATGTGAACACAAAAACGATAATTGTGAGAAGTTGCTGATCAAAAACTAAGTGCTAGGGACAAGAGAAAAGAGTGTTGTAATGTGCATGCATGCTTCGCTACTATCTGAGACGAAGTGGTTATGTATACCTTTTGGTCCTTGTATGCCTGCTCAACTTCTTCCTGGCATTCTATATAGCTAGGGAAGTCTTTTCCAACAAGGAAATAATCAGCACGCCCAAAACCTTCATTTCCTTCTAACGATCCCATCAGTTCGTCATAGTTGTACTTTCCAAAGACACCACTTCTCACAAATTCCTTCACTTCCTCAAAACGTGGATCCGGTACGAACTTTATTAAAATGACAAGAACGCTAAAATGTAAGTGCAAAGCCCAAAAACATAAACTAAAATAAGCACCAGTTAATATTTGGTTTCAATATATTAAATCCTCTCTTATTTGGGAACTTATTTTCTAGTTCACGAATTTAGTGTTCATCAGTTATAATGGATAATTATAGTGTACGTTGCTTTCAACCAATATTTGATTTTGCTTCTAAAAAGAACAACTGTACAAAATTACGTGTAGATAATAAACATATACATAACGTTGATGTTAATGTGGTTCAGAAGAAATACCTTTCCCTCGGCCCTTTCTTTCCTAAGTCCTGCAATCTCATGAGCTTTAGCGCCGAAGAGGAAAAAGTTCTCTTCGCCAACTTCTTCTCGTATCTCAACATTAGCCCCATCTAAGGTCCCAATGAGGACGCAGCCATTCATTGCAAATTTCATGTTACTTGTTCCACTGGCTTCCATCCCAGCCGTACTACAGGTTAAGGCAGGGAAGAATTTCAGCACATCGTACACATTCTGCAGAATCTCTTATAGTTAACCAAGCAAAGAGCTTGACCACTTATCTCGGACAAGCGGTTCACAAACTTCATCTGAATAAAGAAATAATCGAAAAGAGATTCCGAAAAGTTTTCTGTGAAGAGCACAATCTAAGAACCAAAATCATAAAGGCCTAGAGAAAATTTTCAACCAGGAAGCTTAATATGTTATAGATGAGACTATGACTGAATTATTGTGACAATCTGTTAAATTATTACTAATATGTACTTGATAGTCTTGCGTATAGTATGTCATATTTAGGGAGTATAAACAAATTTGATAAATAAACCAAAAGACAAAACAACTCGGCAAGATGAGTACAATTGTATTACCTAATATGCTGTGAGAGCTCGCTTGCGGGAATAAGCAATTCAGCAACACTCACATTGTAATCAGGGACAAAAACAACCTAATTTATCAAGGAATTGGGTTAGCGTAACCTAAAAAACAAGACTCTCATAGAACTTGTAAACATTTGCATTCATGGAGAAAAATAAAAGCATATGTGGTCAACTAAAAGATTTCAGAGGTCGAAGTAACATCAAAACGTTTGAACCCAAGAATCTACAGATATGAATTGAGAACAGCAGACAATGAAAAGAATATTGCACCCTCCCCCATTTTCATTCTCATTATGTTCTTTATGATGATTTATATACAAGAAAGGGTGATCGAAGATATCAGTCAAGTAACTATTGGATGATAGTGCCCACGGAAACTTAAATCACTGTAATGAACTTGTTAAGAAACAAGATTTGAACATTAGTCAAAAATCAAATGACTAGAGATTTCACGATAAAATTATAACTAAAGCGGGATGAGATCACAATGAACAAAATTCAGCCATCACTAATATTGACATACTATAATAGAGAATTATTAAAATGAAAGTGAAGTATATACTCTAAAGGGGTACCACCATACCTTCAGCAGATCACCTATTTCTGGATCACGATTGACTGTAGCCCCCACATCTGTAATAAACTTGACAATTCTCTTGGCCTGAACATATGTAGCAAATGCCTTCCCCCCAAATATACAAACTCGTGGAACACACTTTTCTTTCCTTTCAACTGGGGTCATTTCTTTAATCTTCTTGTAGCGATATACAATTCCCAAAATGTTCAACAGCTGTCTTTTGTACTCATGAATGCGCTTCACCTGAATTTGATAGCTCGTGAGAACATTGAACAAGCAAATGTAGATAGAAAGAATATTTTAGTAAAATCTTTTCTACACTGTTCTTGGTCATGGACCAAACAATCATTAACTTTTATTTCCAATGTGAAATCTGCTAAGTGATGCTTTCCTCTGATAGATCACCTGGATATCAAACATTGCGTCAGGGCTGACGGAGTACCCTGTTCTTTCTTTAATCAATGACACAACCTTCATCTTATTGCTCCTTTTTGCTGCTCTCCACTGTGTTTGGAGATCCCCATTGTCCGCAAACTTAAAAGAAATCAAACAATTTTGATTAGGATGTAGAGAAGGCACTATAATGACACATTCAGGTGAAATATGCAACCTCATCAAACAAATAGTCAATTGGTCAAGGAGATGAAATTCCATGCTAGAAAGTATGTGCCATGCATTAAGGTGGCATTGTCTTGCTCTAATTGCAGTGTCACATTGCCTATTGAAAAATGAGAAGTGCTTTGAGGCTTATATCTTATTGGAAGCATTTTGTTGGCTTAAGAAGGAAAGTTGAATTTTGAGTGCATGCAAAACTCTGTTTTAGGAGTCAAACTTCATAGTTCTGAAACTTGAGGACACAAAGCAATGAATTTCACAAACCAGGAGAACTCTTCTCCTCCAATTCCTGCATTAAAATAAAGTTTTGTTGCAACAGTATTTATAAAATCTTCACAGCAAGGACATTTGATTGGTTTTGCATGGTCTACATTAAAGATGCACTTTCCCGAGAACCGTCTCACCCAAACATTTCAGAAGTCGCCACTAGCCACATCATCCTATTCCTACAAAATGACCAACTCTTTCTTTACCTACACTCTGGCATATGCTACATAAATTCAAAATTTTAACAACTGAAAGCACACCAATATGCTGAAAAGATATAAAGTAATTTTAGGTTTAATTTAATGAAAATCTGCTATCAATTAAAGGAAGATTACCTTTCTCAATTCAGCCAGTTTTTCAGTATGCAGGACCCAATCTTCTGTGCCAGTCCAGCCTGTGATGATCTTACTTAAATCAGGATTGCAGAAATGGATCCATCTTCTAGGTGTAACTCCGTTAGTTTTATTTTGAAACTTTTGAGGACACAACTGTAGAGAACCATCCCATATAGATCAAGATATTAGCATTAGTTTTTTTTGCAATGGACCAGAAACAGTAAATTACAACTTGTCAGAAACATTGTATTCAACTACGCTCTAAACAAGAAATGTGATAGTACCTCATAGAATTCCTTGAACACTTCATGCTTAACTATTTCACTGTGTATCTCTGCAACTCCATTTACTGCATGGCCACCTACAACACATAGATTGGCCATTCGGACCATCTTTGGTGGTTTTGGTGGTGGTTCTGCCACCACCTTTTCCTTCTTCTGAGTGATTTTTTTCTCGGGTTCATTTGTTTCATTGGTATGCTTAATCTCTTCATCAGGTGTTTCATCTTCAGAAATTTGTGTTTCATCTTCAGGAATTTCCTCTTCAGAAGCTTCAACATCTTCAGTAGTGACAGCGACAGGACTTTTCTTAGGTTTAGTAATTACATCTGCAAAGGCAGCAGGAAGATCAACATTTTCTAAGATCCTCATTTCTTTCAGTTTTTTCTCCAACAGGCTGGAATCTGCTCTACCATTCTCAGAGACAATAGTGCGAACCAGCTGTAGCATGGAAAAAAAAATGAAATGAAATGAAACAATGATTCCAAGAAGAAAACTACAAATAGAGAGAGCTGTTATTGACTGAAATATACAGACCTCTTCATCAATCATTTCTATGATTTCAACGTGCCGTGGCAGTAGTTTCTGCATAAGTTCCAAACTCCACTTCTCTAATGCTTCTGGAAGAACAGTATGGTTTGTGTACGCCACAGTTCTAACACCCAAGTCACAGAATATCAAGACTAAAATCTACACTTGCCTAAAACATAACGATAGGATTATAAAGAAAAAAAAGATATAAGTCAGATTTTCGTCCATCTTTTTCTTGCAGGGAAAGGAGGTTGTATAGGTAAGCAGTGAAATGAGGAGTTGTAATGGGTCCAACAATAGCAACTCCAACTTCCAACCTATAGGTTGGGGGTCTCAATCTATGTAGTTGGTTAAGGAAATAGGGTATGTTTGGCCTCAAAATCCCATGTAATTGGAAAGACAAGATAAGCTGTGCAATGCAGAAATCAAATAGACCAATAACCAAACAAAAAGAAGTACAAAGAAAAGGTTAAAATTGGGCCAACTTCAAATGGTCAATGGTCGATGAGAACAAGAAGTGATCATCAGTTAATGGTAGATGAGGAATAAGAGGTATAGTCAAATTCTACTTTCCATCTTTCTATTAAGTTTAAATCATTGAAAAACAAGTTAAGATAAATTTAACAACAAAAGAGAAAATGAAAACAGGTATAAGATACTAAGACGAAATCCACTGACCAGTATCATCCAAATATTGGTAATGGAATCCTAAAGCAGATTAACAACATCAAATGTCTCAATTACATCATAATCATTAGGCTAACAATACCACTACCATGGATTTCTAAATAAAGGCCTTCAACAGTGCATCTTCTCCCATGCAGTGAAATAACTCAACAATGCAAGCTATTTGAAAGATCCTAAGTGGCATTACCTCTGAGTTATATTCCAAGCCTCCTGCCAGTTCAAACCCTTCACATCCATCAAAATTCTCATCAGCTCTGGAATACAAAGAGTGGGGTGAGTATCATTCATCTGCACTGCAACTTTCTCAGGAAACTCTTCCCAATTTATCGCTGATTCATTTCTTCTCTCAAAACGAGAAATAATATCTTGAAGAGAAGCTGAACATAAGGTGTACTGCTGTTTCAAACGAAGAATCTTTCCCTCAATGGAGTCATCTCCAGGATAGAGAACATAGCAAATCTGGATTAAAAAGTGCTTTTCGTCAATACAATTCATATTATGCATTCATCAATACCTTTTACTTTGTCCTCTTCTTAATGTTAGGTGAGAGGCATCTATGCAGACGGCTTCACACACATGTGCATAAGAAATGACAGACAATTGAGTCATTAAGTTTTCAGTAATGTTCAAGGAACACAAATAAACCTCCAAGATTCAATAGATTAAGGATAGGAATTGCAAAAAGAAGAATAATCTGTTGCAAGCAAGACCCACAAGAATAAATTTGCTACTTAAGCTTTTGGAACAGCTATGCAGATGTACACATATTGATTAACTTTTAGTCAACACATTATGCGGATAGAGAAATTGGGTGTGCACCTTTTCAGCGTTTGCTAAGGCTTCATAAGCCTTAGTGTGGTCTCCAGAATTAAAAGCATGCAAATCGAATTCGCTTGAGGGAGCCTTGGTAGACCAAAGACGCAGGTTAATGGTTGTCTTAGTTTTATAACCTGGTATAGGCACATCATATGCTACAGCTTTTATCTCTTCTCCTCCTATCCAGTGCTTTTTACCATCTGATCCAGAAACAACCTTGCCATAGAATTTCACAGGGTATGAAACATCATTTCTTACTATTTCCCAAGGATTGCTCATCTGCAAGAATGTAAAGAAAGAACACAGAAGGGTGAAGAAGTTGTTAAAACAGGAAGACACAACGCCAACAAAACTTCATGTAGGCCTTGCATTATCTTAACATGATTGAAGAAAACGCCTTAAATAAAAGATTCTGGGTAGGACTTATACCTCAAGCCAATCTTCAGCAACTTCTTCCTGACCATCTTTTGTAATCCTCTGTTTGAATAAGCCATACTTGTATCTTAGTCCATAACCCCATGCAGGGTAATCTAAAGTTGCCAAAGAGTCCAAAAAACAGGAGGCCAGACGCCCAAGGCCCCCATTCCCAAGTGCTGCATCGGGCTCCTATTATAGTTTAAACAATGAACTCAAAAGACAGGAAAAAACAAAAATAAATATGTTAACACAGAAACATTTGTAGGCACTTACACCCATTCACCTACTTTCACTCATATACACATCCCCATATTATCAAAGTTACAGAGAACAGACAGGGTAATTTGTTTATTTGTTCTTCAAACCATTAATACTAGCTCAAAGCAACAAATGCTTCAAAACCAGAGGTAGTTTAAATTTGTCAAACCATTTAAATTGATTCTTTCAACTCAGCTTTCAAATTATTTATTTTCACCATGTTATCAATACATCTGTCAAATAATTCCAATAGAACTTTTCAACTCACCTTATTTGCTTACCATATTATCAATTTTTATATGATTATCGTAGAGAAAGCCTAATGACATTTAACAATAATCCATTGAACCTCTCAGTAATAAGCTGGAATACTTAGGTAAAACCGCATTCCTTCCAACCTCCCCACTTTGGTTTTTCTACAGAAGCAGCAGAGCCGCTTCTTTCGGAGAAATTTTTGACTAAGATATTATTCAAACAAATTTTGGTTATCAGAAAAAGGGATTGATAATATACAGCAAAATCAGAGGGTAGCGGAAAAATACAGAGAACCTCACCTGGCAAGCCACACTCTCTAGGCTGTGTCCAAGCTTTTCTAAAGCCTCTGCATAGGCACCAGTCAACTCTAGATTACCTATTGCATTTAGGAGTGCTCTGCCCTACAAAAAGTAAAAACGATAATAAAAAAAAGCAAAAAGAATATGCATGATAAGTTAGCAGAAATTTTTATATCGCTGTGGAATTTATTAATGAAACGAGACTGCAACAAAACCTGTAGAAATTCCATTGACAGATAGTATGCTTGCTTTACATTTAACCTCTCATATCTTTCATTAGTGGCATTCCAATTTATGATGAGGGAATCACGAACACTTTGAGCAGTGGCAAAGAAAGTCTTTGGCAGATCAAATCGCTCTGGAGAAAATGCTGGCGTGAACTCCGCATGGTATTTGATACTTGAGGCAATAGACGAAGCATCCGGAGTGAAAGAATTGAGTGTGCTCAAGGGTTCTATAACAACAAAAAGAGATACGAATTCAGTACGATACTGAAGTCCGACATTTTTAGATGAAAATAAACATCACAAAGCTCGCATTATCAAAAAAAAAAAAGTAAAAAAAAAGAAGGGAGATGCGCATCACTAACAAGAACAAGCACGCGCGGGCACGCACAAGTGACTAAGTAGAAAAGTTAATACGGTAACTACAACACGACCAGAAACGAAAAAGCATATATAAAATCGGCATTTAACCTTCTCCTCCGGAGACCTTGTGCTTGGGCTCAATGGTCACATTCTTGACTGAAAACGGCCTCCTGACTGGCAGCGAGCTCCGCCTCCTGATGAACAACAGCTTCGATCTCGATCCGCCATCGTTGCCGGAATTGAAACTGATGAATCTAGACAGGGGAGAATTCGCCGTGAAATAAGAGGGCGTAGTCGTCATGTTGGGAGCTCTCTCAGACTCGAAGGTGATCGGAGTGTAGAGTGAAGTGAAGCGAGGCTAAGCATACATCTATATATCTGGTAGGAAAGTTAAAAGTGCGGGGAGGTGTAACATCACTGCAAACTCTGACCATTGGATGGAATGCAATAGATATCTAATAAGAGATCTGAGGGATTTTTGCTAGGTCCTACGACAAACGTCAGTGCACATTTATGGTCTTCCTTTACTATTATAATGGTTTTGCGGGAGCCATGGATCTGGTAAACGGGTCCCATGTAGAAAAGGATGAATTGACGAGGGACGTTGAAGTGCGGTACTCCGCGAGCAAATTCAATGGGGAATATCCACGTGGAATAATTCAACTGGAGTATGCAGCGTGGCACATTTTGATTGGATAAATATGTGCGTGGACTAATCTTCAAGGAGTTTGCTTAGGAGAGCGAGGATATTTCTTAGCAAAACTTTCAAAAACAGGAATCCTAGACACATAGACCATGGAAGTGAATGTGCGCCGTTCATCCGGAAGAATATGATTTGCTACGCAATCATATCAAAATTATTTA
>JAOQMM010000008.1:9859714-9881406 GCA_027563515.1 Erythroxylum platyclados | reverse complement strand
CTCTAGGGATTCGACCTGGTTCCACGACTACTACAAGAAGTTTGGGGAATTGGTATTATTTTGCGGGCTTCGACAACCCGACCAGTTTTAAGGACGAAGCATACTACTAATCCTAATTAAGTGAAGTTTCTATGATAATCTAAAATAAGGCCTAGTATAGGGGAGGGAGATAATGTCTCGATATACACAAAGGGATAAAGCTTCAATGTCTATAATTGGAGGTTACTGACCCATGTTACTATACTCACTCAAGCTATAACTACTAGCCTTTCTTCTTGAGTTAGTCCTATCAACCCTATTACTCTTTATAATTTAAATAAAATTGAAGGGATGTAGTTTCACATCCAGAAAGAGTACAAGCCTTTTGATTGCTTGATTCAGAAGCTTTTCAAAGATATTAAGTGGCATATACAACTAGGGGTGTCTTCTCTCTTAATGAATATAAGCAGACAAACTAAGAATAGTAGTGCTTTCTCTCATAACAATTCTAAAAAATGATAAAAATTAGTTATCTTTTGCATACAACACCTTATATAGAGGGATTGAAGATTGAGATTAACCTAAATCAATAGTTGAGATTAAGTGACAATTTGTCTCTTTATAGTAATAAAAACATCTATACAATAGTTGAATATTCCTTAAAAAGCTTCCAAATGATGATTAATATCAAATCATCAACATGCTACGAACAAGCATATGGGAAATAATTCGTTGACATCAAATTGTCAAAAGTAGACATTTATGGTGATGGTTGTTAGAGGCTTAAATATTTATCTAATGCATGTCTTTAGTAGGCATATGTTGAACTTACTAATTGTCATTCAAAAAATGATTTTTACTTGTGGCGACATCCTCAAGCGACTCAAAAGTTATCCTAATTAAGTCAACATCCTTACATATAAAAGTACTAAATGTTTTATTCTTTGTTCAAGTTTTGATAAAAAACTATAAAGCAAATGATACATCCTTAACGAGTGTACATAATCAGCCTGTTCAGTATATCCTATCGCTCCCTCTTTAAAGTTTATAGGCTTTAAACTTACGAAGATCTAAATTATATAAAAAGAGTATCTTCAATTAAAATAAGATTCATTTAAATACAAAAGTAGTTCTAATAAAAAAATTAATTAGGTCACATATTATACAATAGATTTACGCTCTATTAGAATAGTTAAGGTTCAATTATACTTCTTGAAAGATTGTTTACGAAAAGAAAACACCTAAAAAAAAATTCAATATTTGTTATTATTAACATAAGTTAGAAATTTGTCTACATATTTAATGTCTCTTATTTTAAAGTGTTGTTGTCAAAAATGCTCTTGACCTCTTAATTGTTATTTTTCGCAGCCATACAAGTCTGAAATTAGTGCAACGAATATACAATAAATTAAAATCCCAAGAAGCTGCTCGTTGGCCCGACTTAGTGGTGGCTTTTGACCGGTATAACTTGGAGAGTCGCTAGCATTTCATTTTCCAATTTCTTGAAAGTCATGAGCAACACGAATAAGCAATGGGCCACGTAATATCTCCGGTCACGTGATTGATGTAACGAATACAACACGTCTCCAAGCTTTTTTTTTGGTGTCGGTGTCAACTCTTTGTCTTTGGCATGTATTATATTATGTCAGCACTTTAATACTTGAAAACGCTGTTTCTTCAACCCCATCCAAAATTGCCGACCCCATTTTTTCTTTTTCTTTGTCACTTCAACTAATTAAAAATAATACAATTAATTATGGTTTATCTAATTAAAAATACAATTGTCGATGTCTCTTTCACCTTCAAGTTTACCTACTACGGCACCAGTGTAAATATAATTCCCGCCAGATAAACATAATGTCTTAGCTAGTACATAAAAGTGCATACCATGATTTTACGTATTTGTAAAATTCTTCATATATCATGTAAAAGGACAAGTATTTATAAATTTATTATACCATTGCACCAAGTCCCGGTACAGGATCACTTGCGCCATTTACCTCGTTCCCTACGTGTGCTACTAATTTTTAACCATATATTTATGTAAGTTCTATATAAATATGTGAATGAAAATTAAGATCATAATAGATTTACAGGAACAGAAGATCTTATACTCGGAACTCCCAACCCCAAAGACTAAAGCACAGTCAAAAGTTCATTTTATGTGATGCAATAAACAGATGGTTAGTTTGTATCCACCGTCAGGCAGGGCTGATTATTTAGTCCCGCGTTCTGAACTCTGCCCTCCTGGAAGGGTCAGTTCAGAATCAAACAAACAACAAATTTGAATGGAAGACAACCATATTTCTATCTAAATGTTCTGACAACTGAATTATTTGCACCATTGCACCATGTGATGTGCTGAAAAGTGCTGCTCCGTTCATCCATCATTTCATACCCATTTACACTTTTCAAGCTACAAACAACTTTTCATCACTGGGGAAATGTACAAATATAGCACACCCACCTTGTGATTTCAGATTTCTGTGCAGAAGAATATGGTACAGCCAAGTACCTAGCCTATTCATATCTTACCTCAGCTGAACTCAAGTATTGGACAAGGTCCATCTCTTAGAGCTATTATATATATATATATATATATATTGAGTGTTAACAACTTCACAATTCTGCATTGCTTCACGTGTTCTTGGACCATTGAAAATTACAACTCCATTTTTGTATCTCCTAACTATTCATACATTACTATGTAAACTATGCTGAAAAGCCAGATTAAGAGCAAAACCATCCGAAGCCAATGGAAGTGGGGGAATTGAATCAGGAGGAGACATCTGCCAAGACTTGCATTTCAATGTAAAAACTAAAAAATCATTAAAACTGCTCTTCCATTTAATATTGTTAATAAATATTGGTTACATTAGCATTTGAAAACAGCCTCTCAATGGACTTATTCACTTTTTAGTAACAAAATTATTGAATGATTGTAACGAAACTTGTCCCTTTTAAAGGTGATTAACTATTTTTAATTTGAACCAAAGCACACTATTTGAAAAATCTTATTCACTTTTTCTTAACGGGGTGTTACGTTTTCCTGATAATATTAAGAAACTTTTACAAATTAAACATATTTGAATGCTATGCAATGCAAGAAATACTCGAGCATGTTGTCCCTCAAAACCGTTTCTAAGTGTATTAGCAATCTTTTAACTAAAATTAACAAATCTGAAGTATAATGGTGTCCACATAATCACCTACTTAAAGCAAAAGCTTTGTCCATGAACATAGGAGACAACCAAATTTAGCCCCAATGATCATCTAAACACTCTCCAAGGTCAAACATCGACCCCTCCCTTTTCTCTCTTTCTCTCACTAGAAACTCAACTATCTTTCTCTAATGCCATGCCAACGCGGTTTTGACTAAAAAAAGATAAAAACTGAATAATATCTTTTTAATTTCTTATTTATTCGATAATTCATTGGTTATTATTAGCGAAAGGAATGTGTGTGATAGTAATTTTTTTTATTTGTGAAGAAAATAGTAGATCATACGATCCACCAATCAGAAACCAAGAAAAAAAAAATTAAAGAAAGCGGGACAAGGAGGGCACTCTAACAAAATTTACAAAACAAGCCCCATTTTCTCTCTCTCTCTCTTCCTTCCTCTCCCTGCTTCTTTCTCTGTGTGCGTCCAGTCTTGATCCACTGGTAGAGGAGAGGACATCAAAAAAAGGAAAGTGATCCATTAATCCCTTTCGGGTGCAAATTGATTTCTTGACATCGAAATCTGGATTTCTTGCGGGTCTATCGGAAAAAGAAGGATCTTTATAGAGATAGATAGCTGTTGTTCAATGTTCCAATGCGGTCTTTGAAAAGACCACAAAGGCATAGAGGAAGATATAGCATTAGAACTAGGAAGAGAACCCAGAAAGGTTGCAGTGTTGGAGGTGGATCTCGATTGAATAGAGGGCGGGGGACGGAGATATTGAATCAAGATAGGCTTGGATCTGATGTTGGGTGTGGTATTCTTGGGATTGGAAGTAGTGAAAGAGCTGAGATTTTGTCATTGTGGGGGTGGTGCTGCTAGGAAATTGGTGGTGGGGCTGCATAGAAGAGGAACATGCAGCTTCACATCTCGCCTAGCATGAGAAGCATCACAATATCGAGCAGCAGCAGCAATGGGTTTATTGAATTGATGAAGATCAAGGTCGCAGCTTGCCATATCTCTTATCGAACCCTTTTCTACACGATCCTAATTCTTGCTTTCTTGTTGCCGTTTGTCTTCATTCTCACTGCTGTTGTTACCCTTGAAGGTGTCAACAAGTGCTCCTCACTTGGTACTTCTTTTCTTTGTCATCCTCTTATTTTCTTCCCCCCCTTCCCTATTGATCACATCTTTGTATGTAAATGTAGTTAACTGGATTGTGGTCGTTAGCTGCTGGATGGACCCTGATTTCATTTTGATTGTGATTGTTTTATGCTCATGTAGGTAGATTGTTTATATCATACATTTGTCTTCTTCCAAATCCCAAATATGTGATGTTGTTATACGCAACTGGTGGATGTGCATACATATATGGAAATCCGTCTATGGTCGTAGTGTTAGGTGACGATGCACCACGATTTGATCTGAGTATTCTTATTATCTGTTGCACCTCTTGAAAGGTTAATGTGTTAACGTTTTGCTTCTCTTGTATCTTCCATATGTTCTGTGCAGTTGTGTGTACATATGAACTGCGATCATTTATTTTTGATGTGGACAGTGCTAATTGCAAGCGTTTTATCCCGAACTCATTTGGATGTTACCTTAATGCATATGGTATCTTTGTGAACAAGTAATAGGAGTTGGATTTATGAGAACTAAATTTATGTCATTTACACATCAGTTCTTCTATTTGCTGCATGGATATTGACGCTGGAACTGAGTTTTCTATACTCACTGGTCTTTACTTTGTTGGGGATCACAATTTTGCAAAGAGTTCGTGTTAGTCTTAATGCTAAAAATCAGTTTTGAGTGAAATCTCACATTTCTAGTCTTAATGCTAAACATATCAGTATTCTTGATGCCAACTTGCAGTATGGTTTTTCTGTCATGTAACTTGTCTCCCTTCAAAGATTTTGGTTATAAATATGTTTCTCTACATAATCAGATTTTATTATTAGGTTATATTATCAAAAATTGAAATAACTAAATATAATTTTGAAGTGAAAATATGTTTCTAGGTCATGATCTACATTACTTCCTCATGATACACCTATTATATTTCTGGTGGACACGTGACTCATTTTCTATTACTTAAGATTGTCTAGGTAGGAAATGGGGACCAGGGATTCTTCATATTGGTGATAATTCGAAGGTATCAACTTTCTTTTTTTCTTTCCATAAATCAAAAAATTCATTCACGTTAAATGAATAGTGTGCCAACAATTTGTTTGTTGTCTATATAAGCTGAATCCTTTTGATGTGGAATAATGCAGCAGAGGCTAGTTTCGGAGTTATACGAGATACTTTATGAAGTAAGCAACCAGGAAATCCCAGATGGTCTGGAACTCCCAGATTCTTTCAGTGAACTAGTTTCTGAGATGGAGAACAAGAAATATGATGCAAAAACTTTTGCTTTACGGTTGAGAGCCATGGTATGTCTATTCAAATACAGACATAGCTGCTTTCAGATTTACCTCCTGTGATGCAATGTTCTGAATTTGTTTTTCTAGATTCCAGACTTTCAATACTATGCAGTATCGATCTTTTTGCCTAAGCTACCATGTGTTTTAGGGAAACTGGTAGCGACTCCCAGCCTTTCTTGATTTCAAAAGCCTGTTTCTAGTCATTCATACCGATGCCTTGATGAAAAGAAACCATTCGTGACGTAAATAATACTGGAGATTCTTATTTTCAAAGAAAAATAAAAAAAATCATTGTGCAACTGTGGGGAATAGGGGGGGGTAAAGAATAGAGATTGAAATTTTAATTGTTTCAGGCTTTCAAATAATATGTTGAGAATTGACATCCATGTCAAAAATAGAATGCAATATTTGGAGTTTTCTACTAGAACCAAGATCCTTTCCTGTTTCAATACCTACAAGTATGCAATTAAGTTCGGGAGTTCGAATGCCCCCTCTCTCCTGCCAAATTTGGTGCTTAAAAATGCAATGGAAAATATTTACTAAATTTGGACACTTTTTCATGCTATATTGGTGTAGAAGCTTTTGCATACACAAGCATAGCATATTCCTTAACAGTGATTCAAGGTGTTGCCTTGAACCTATTTTAAGGATTAAGAATGTAGCCTGTTCAAGGATAGCGTGACGTAAATTCGCCAGCTTAAACTATGAATTTTATATGCTTTTTTTTTGGGTTAGATGGAGGAACAATAAGAACTAAAAAAATATGGTAGATCTAAAAGATTCTTTATTAATGTTATCGTTGAAGACAAACTCAAAATAAGTTATATAAAGATTACTAGGTTCATACTAGCAAGTCCTAGAAAACACATGTTGGGTTTATAAAGAATTAAGCATCACACCTAGTGTCTAGGAATGAAACCTAGTGTCAAAGCATCATTTGTTGTCAAGAAAAGATCAAACGTACACTCTAAAATTCGTAACTTGCAAACTCCCTCTTCTTCCTTTGCAATTGAAACATATGACTCCATATATGGATTTTTTTCACCTTTATCCTAATCCTACTAAAACAAGGACTACAACTTAAATTACACAAAAAAATTTAATCTATTAAGGTATTATTCCCTAACAAATTGAAATCCTAAAGACCCAAGCGACAATGGCATACCAAAATAAAAATACTTAAAATCATTTTCTATTAAGGAAAATAATAACTAAGAAAATTCCTAAAGAAATTTTTATTCTGCATCACACATTCTTTCAAATTTGCCTAGAAGTTCTATCAGTCCCCCATTCTCAAGCTACTCCAAAGGTTTAGTGCTTGATGTATGTTTCTCATCATCAAAGAACTCCATAGCTGCTGAGGCTTCTATTTGAGTGGGAAATATTGATGTTGACAAGCATGTTTTGTCAGTTGTCAGATAACTTTCATCTTGGCTTCCATTCCATGCAGCTCTTTTTGTTAGGGTATGTATGGCTCTTAACTTGGGAAAATATGTGGGTTGAATAACAACTTTGCATTATTTTATTCTTATTTTGCCTTCCCTTTTAACATGCCACATGTTTTCTGACTCAGCTGTTAGAAAATATTATATAATATTTTTATCATCTTTTCCATAAATTTCTTTGCATGTAGACCTCATTGAGATACCTAAAATTTCTGAAAGACATGAACCAGTTAGGATCTTATTTTTCTTTGGATATGCGATTACTAGGAATTCCTTGTCAATGGAGTTGCATATTTGTGCTATGTGTTACCTCACTTGTTTGTGTCTATATCAGACATAGCTTTTATCCTTTTTACACTTGCATTCTCTCCATTTTGTTGGATTGTATGAAATTTATTAAAACTTTTACGCGCTTTCTTAAGTTCTTCTGTTTTATAAATGACCATGCATTATTTTAGTATGAAACTGACTGTTTTGAGTAAGAATAGTTGGATTCATATCTGTAGGTCAAATATTTTTATGCTTTATAGTTGTTTCTCACACATCAAAATGTGAAAAGCATGTAAGTGAGGAATATATTTATTTCCCTGATGAAAGGAGTGGAAACAGAAATGCCAATGGAGAGTCAAAGTCATAATTTGGTACTTATATCACCTTTTTTCTGAACAGATGGAGAAATTTGAAAGAGAAATTAGGGAGTCTAAGTTTTCTGAACTGATGAACAAACACTTTGCCGCGAGTTCCATTCCGAAGGGCATCCACTGTCTATCTCTTCGTTTGACCGATGAGTATTCTTCCAATGCTCATGCACGCAAGCAATTGCCTTCTCCAGAATTACTTCCATTGCTCACAGATAACTCTTATCATCACTTCATCCTGTCAACTGATAACATTTTGGCTGCTTCAGTTGTTGTCACTTCTGCTGTCCAATCATCTCTGCATCCTGAAAAGATAGTTTTTCACGTCATCACAGACAAGAAAACATACGCTGGGATGCATTCATGGTTTGCACTAAACTCGGTCTCCCCTGCAATTGTTGAGGTGAGAGGCATTCACCAATTTGACTGGTTGACGAGAGAGAATGTTCCAGTTCTTGAAGCTGTAGAGAATCACAATGGCATTAGGAATTATTATCATGGGAATCACCTTGCTGGAAACAATCTCCATGACACAACACCACGAACTTTTGCTTCAAAATTGCAGGCTAGAAGTCCAAAGTACATTTCCTTACTCAACCATTTACGCATATATTTACCCGAGGTAATCAACCCTGAAGGGATATCCCTTTAGCCAAGTTATGGACCTTAATTTAATCATTTGTTGGTGTTAAGACTATGGAATAAAAAAAGGACACGATATTTTGAGTTATTGTTCCTTGAAGGCTAATCATTGATACCTTGGAATGATGTGAACTGCGGTTTACTGTCTTGTCCTTGGACCTCTTTGTTTCCACTACCTGAAAAATTGGTCTATGATCTTGACAAGGTCCTACATGTTTAAATAAAATATGGTTGTGATGAGGCAAATTATTCTAGTATAAAAGCCTGTTGAATTTGTACAAAAGCTTTTACATAATTGTGTCAATTAATATGTATTCTGAGGTTGATCTTCAATAATGGTGAAGCTTAAAAAGAGTATCTGATACATAGGAAAATGAATATCAGTTAAAAAGGGAAGACAGATCGGAGCAGGAGCTCATGTTATTACAGAGTTCAAAGTTAATCATATTTTGAGACAGTTAATCATATTTTGAGACAGTTTACTGTAAATGGTTTGTTTTGTGTTTAGGCATTGTTTTCTGATTTCTATGTACTTGTGAAGTATTATCACTTACTTTTCCCCAGAATTCTCTTGATTATTTTGCCTCTTGTTTTATACAACATTTTCATTTTTCATTCATGTTTTGATCAGCTTTTCCCAAGTCTCGATAAGGTGGTCTTTTTAGATGATGATGTTGTAGTTCAGCGTGATTTATCTCCACTCTGGGACATCAACCTTCAAGGCAAGGTTAATGGAGCTGTAGAAACTTGCAAAGGTGAAGATGATTGGGTAATGTCCAAGCATTTCAAGAACTACTTCAATTTTTCCCATCCCCTCATAAAGAAGAACTTGGACCCTAATGAATGTGCGTGGGCCTATGGGATGAATATATTTGATCTTCAGGCATGGAGGAAGACAAATATAAGGGAAACCTACCATTCCTGGCTGAAAGAGGTGAGCTTTCATTACTATCTTTATGTTGATCTGCATATTCCTTGTGATTTCTTTTATCCATTTTTTCTGAGTCTAGATTATATGGAAGATTGAGTGAGAATAGAACAGGCTGATTTATGGAATGTATCTTCTTCCTTCTCTGCGTGATTGTTTGCTTAAGTTTATTTTTAGATAATTTCTTCAACTCCTTGTAAACAAATCAATTTTGTAGGGTATGTGCTCCTTCCCTTTTTTGCTGGGAGGAGCTAACTTTCAGTTACCATAAGTCCTATTTCATTCTAATTTAAATCCTACTGCATACTATATCTTTTTAATATAATCCTTTATGTTAATCACTTGGAAAATTTGTATCACATTTACAATAGAAAACTTGAAATCAGGATCATAGTTGACTCATATTAGAGGTCAGTTCAGATTGCTATATAGTTTTCTAAGTAATAGCTATGGACTGCGTTAGCTTTAGAAAGTGGTATTGTTATTAGGGACTAATTTGACAATCTAAATCGGCCTTTGCTAAAACCATCAAAGATCATTGAATAACTGTAGAACAGAATATTAATATTATGTTTGCTGTTATTTAAAACGGACAAATTTATATTCTATTAGCAACAATGACCACATGGGAACATTATTATACGTAGGAGGATTCAAATAACAAAAATTAAGGTAAGAGAACAAGATAGAAATGGAGTCCAGTAAAACAACCAAAAATTGGTTTTTTCCTGAGATTTACTTTAGAATGCATGGGAAGTTGTTTTCTTGGTTCTTGTATTTGTCTCCATTGTACTGATAGTGCTGGATTTGGGGCTTTTTCCCAGTATATATTAGGAAAGGAGAAATTGGGTTATGTTTGATAGGCAGAAAAATTTTTAAATAATAGCATTGAAATAGAGATGACAATGATTAGCTTTCAGATTTTCTAGAGGAAGAGAATTTTGATGGATTGTGCAAGTTCAGAAAAGGAACCTACGGTGCTGGGATATCACTGAGTAATACCCATAAATGCTTCTGCTGGGTGCTGAAAGTGACATGCATAACATTTTTGGCAAATTTGTATCACTTCTTTTATTCTGATTGTGGTAATTTCTTTTATGATTTATACATTTTGAGCAGAACCTGAAGTCAAATCTGACAATGTGGAAACTTGGGACTTTGCCTCCAGCTCTGATCGCATTTAAAGGTCATGTCCACCCAATTGACCCATCTTGGCATATGCTTGGGTTGGGCTACCAGAATAAGACCAACATTGAAAGTGTCAAAAAGGCTGCTGTCATCCACTACAATGGCCAATCAAAGCCATGGCTGCAGATTGGCTTTGATCATCTTCGACCATTTTGGACCAAATATGTGAATTACTCCAATGACTTTATAAGGAACTGCCACATAATGGAGTCATAGATATTCACTAAAAAACACGAGCAAGAAGCTATAGTTTGAACGAGAAAAAAGACATAATTTGGGTGTGGTTGAGTTTTTTCACGCCACGAAATTGCCCTCGAGCTCTATTAAATGGCAAGCAGAAACTTGGCCAGGAGGCAGCTTTCTGGTCAGAAATCGTCATCCCTCACACTTGGCAGCAAAGGACCTGCACGGACAAGATTCATTCTTTCAATCTGTAACATAGCAATCTGTCATTTACATTTTTTGGTTGGAAACGGGACATTACTATTGGTATTCCTGCAGCGAGTCTGGCCTGATTTCTTGATTCATATTTCCAAATAAAGCACTATACATAAGATACTATAAAGTGGGCTAACAGATTCATCCTATGGGTTGATGCAAGGAAGAGGAAGGCTGGGATACTTCTGTCTGCAAGGGCTCCCCCATTGGCCCCTGAAATGCTTTCCCCCTTATTTTTTTCTGTTTTTCTTGTTATTCTGTTTTCTCAATTTTTGTTACGTACCTCTCCATTTTTTCCCTGTTAAATTTAGGAGTAGGTAATGGAGATTGCTTTGTTACAGTTCCCATTAAATTGGGAAGCTCTTTTAGGTCATATATCAGTCTTTCTTATGTATGATTTTACGAGGAACATTTAAAAAATGTGCAGAAAATTCTTTCACCAAATTTTGATTATTTTCTCACATGTTTATGTATGATTAAGACATTGGTTTGTATGACATTCCTGTACTCTTGTTATTTAAGGTACTGAAGTTCACTGGTTCACCTGTTAGTCATCGGCCTGTATGTTGTTGCTATCTTTTCCTAAAGCTTGCTTCTCCCAGACCCAGGCCCGTGACAGGTAAATGAGCTTTTGATCTGATTCTAAGCTCAAAGAAGTTTGATATCTAATCAGTTATGTATGTGCTAGTCCTGGTTGCCGGAGTTGAACTGTCAGGGTGGAAAAGAAGCTTACAAACTTGGCAGCCTTGTGTTCTGTCTGCCTGCTGATTCACTAGAAATCGGGTGTCTTTCTCAAGTAAACAATTTTTTGTGGTTCATGGGACTGTGAAACTCAGTAGACAGGCTTGTCCACGAATTAAATTCCCCTATAACAGTTCTTCACATACTAGAAGACACATCTTCACTTGTAGATATCTTCAATGCAAATAGATTCTTGTTCTTGGAATTTCCCAAGTTGACGGTGACAAGAAATCCACTTGAATATGGGTTTTCTTTCTAAAGCATCGAACACCCTCATTTGGTAAATTTCTAATCTTTGAAGGTGAAGGTTGCTTATCCCTATCAGATTCCTAATCATCTTTAAAAAGTCCCCATATTTGATTGGACCCCTCTTGGCATTTTGCTTTCCTACATTTTCAATCAATAATTTAAGTGAATGATTAAGGCTATATTAATACAAGTCACATCATGTAAGCAATTAGTTGATTCTCCTTCTTTCTAGGTTTAAGTAAGCCAAAATGGAAGAAACCGGAAGGTCCTTTTGACATTACTATGCATCTAACTCCATCAAGCTCCTTGTTTGAAAATCCCAATAAATTCAATAAAAGGATAAAGAATCATAGGAGGCAAGCGTGAGCATGAACAAGAAGAATTATAACTGTATTTGACATTGTCATAAATCAGTACTTCCTTGACATGGTCCCAAAGCACGTTGCTTCAGGTCGGTGTTTACATGATCCACCACCTACTATAGAGACTCTGCCGTCAGTTTTTGACAATTCAAAATGATACCATCAATTTGACGCTTTCCTCTCATGTTAACTTCATATGCCTAGTAATGACCAAATCTTGCCTTTGAAGGGTAAAAGAAATAAAACCTTCTATGTTTGGGCTCACATGCTTAACCGTCTTAGTATTCATTTAGTACCAAATATCCAAACTCTCAGGCCTAATTAAAAACTGCTGATAAGCATTAACCAATTCACATGTTCATTAGATTGTAACTAGAGAATAGTGCAACAGCTTAAATGCTACTGCCTAAGTGGGTCATTAGCTTTCCCTTCAAATGCCATAGTAACATGGTGTGGTTTTTCCCACTTTTCCTTTCTGTTTATACTTAGGTAGGTCACTGACACATTGTCCTATGGTTTTTATATTCATTGCTTTCTTCGTACTCAGTTGGTGAAAAGTAAATGCTTCTGATCTGATGTCTACGGCTGAGTATTTCTGGTTTACTTCATAGTTGCCCTTTAATATTGCACAGCCAAGTGTCACCAAGAGCATGGGAAGCTTTTGTTTTTTCTCGTTAACTTTGGGTGACATGGTGACATTGGAAGCTAAGTCCTAAAGCACTGTCTTTGTATATAGAGGAGAGGAAATATATGTCTATTTCATGGTCTTAGGAGATTGCTCAGAGAAGAAGAATGGAAGCATTGACCAATGGTTGAAAACTCCGAAATAACCACTTTTCAGAGATTTATTTGATCTCTTCTAAACAATTCAACACTGATTCGCTCTCTCTCTCTCTCTCTCTTCTTCTTCTGCTTCTTCTCCTTCTTTAGCTCCAGGCTTCAAGCCAAAAAGGAAATTGACCCAGATCATTTTTAGAGCCAAGTAAGCTAACCAATCAAGCATTGTAAACTCTCCATTCTTTTTGGTTCTTTCTTACTCTTGTATTAGATGTTTCAGATATGATCATTTCTCATGAAGATTGTTCTTTTTTTTTTTTGGTTTGAAGGAACCCAGTAGATAATATTAGGTGGTCTTGTGATCCTTCCGAAGATCATTTGAAATTGGAGATCATAGCCTGCATGTGTGTGTATGTCTATGTGTGCTTACGTCTGCCACTCTGGATTCAATCTATTTTCTTCCATGAATCATGATTACGTTATATCTGGTGTATTATTTTCTTCTCCTTTTCCTTCCTCTGTATTTTATATACATTAAGCTGGGGTTGTTTGATTAATTGTTTATTTCCATTTCATCAAATTCCAGAGAATTTAATATTATATGAAAACGTTTCCTTTTCTGTACTTATTTACATTTCCAGATTGCCTTGTCCAGGGTACGACAGGTTTATTCCATAAAGGACTAATCTTTGCATTTGCTTCCATTCTATTTCAATATCGCAGGTCCCCATCTAAGAATCTGGAGGAAAATCTGTATCTATGTGTACCAATCGGGTACTTGAGTTTGGCATTAACTGCTGAGAGAGAACTTAATTGAGTTTTTTGAAGAGTTATAAGAAAAGGTTCACCTGAAGGCTTCCGGTATCTGGGTTTGTAAATTACTCTCTGAAGATGGCGGGTGTCCAAGAGCAGCTAGAGATCAAGTTTCGTTTGACCGATGGGTCTGATATTGGTCCCAAATCTTTTCCTGCAGCTACAAGCGTCGCAACCTTGAAAGAAAACGTTCTTGCTCAATGGCCTAAAGGTCAGTGGTGTTTGTTATTTTGTTAAGGCAGCTGTTTAAAGAGCCCGACTGTATATGAGTGTTGGACTCTTTATCTCCGGTGTGTTCATTTTTCTTTTTCTGATTAGTTCAGAGGAAGAACCATTTCCATTCTTCTTTTTCCAATCCTTTTTTTATTTGGTGTGTTCTTACTTGTTCTCTTGTAAGGAAAGGAATGATGATTAACACATGATGTTTTTAGTTACAAAAGCATTACTAGTTCAATCTTTTGTCCACTCTTATTCGTTATAATGCAATGAAACCTATTGATAAGAAAAGAAGATCCCTTTATTGGAGTGGCATCCCATAATTGAGGGCCTAAATTCCCTTGACAACATCATATCCTCAATAAAGCAAGCACATGCTATCGCACCTTCATAAAGAGTCCGATGAAATCTGCAATCAGACCTCATATCTTTATTATGTGGCGCACATGGTTGGTTGGTGAAGTTTTGTGTGTTATGTATTTCTCATTATGGGTTCCCTTACCTGTAACTTTTACAATGTATGTGCATGTTCACGAAAATGCATTGATATTCATTTACATATCTAGCGTTGTAATCTTTTACATATCTAGAGTTCTTTCTTCTTTTGGAGCGACCAAAAGCTACCTTAGACTGTAAGTTCTGGTGATTGTATTCCTTTGACATTTTAGCAGACACAACAATGAATTAGATTGTAAAAACACTAGTCATGAAGAAAAGTAAAAGTAGTAATTTTTGTTCTATGGTTGCTAAGTATTGCCTAAATCACATTTCTCAGAAGTCCAGCCCATCTAATACTATCTATCCTAACATTTCTTTGGACAGAGAAGAATGATGGACCAAGAACAATAAAGGATGTGAAGTTGATAAGTGCTGGTAGGGTATTGGAGAACAACAGAACAATATCAGAATGCAGAAGCCCACTATGTGACATCCCAGGTGGGGTTACGACCATGCATGTTGTTGTTCAACCACCTTCCTTGGAAAAAGGTACAAATATCAAGCACTCCGGGTGAATCTTTTCTTTCTTTCTTCCCTCTAGTCTACATACTGAAATGTACCCTTTGCCCCTATGCTATACCTGGCACTACCTTAGAATTGCAACCATTTCTCCGTCTACCTATTATGACACAAGCTACTTGACACATGTAGTTATTGGTCATTCTTATGGATGAAAAACACATTGTCCAATATGTTTTCCTAATTTCTTTGGCCTTTTCCTTTTGGTCTTACAGAAAAGAAGACAGAAGACCATTTGAAACAGAACAAATGCGGTTGTGTGATACTATAGCTTGCAACTGCAGAGAGGGGACAGCATCAGGGTAAATTCCGCTACTTCTTGTCCTTTTTAAGTTCTATCATCGATTGTCCTATTATATGTTGCATCTTTTTCTTTTTCTTCTTGTTATCTTTTCTAATTATGCAGTTAAGAGTTGAGTAATAGCTTGGATGACAATGTTGGTAGCTCGCGGATTGGTGGAAACAATGGCATTGTGGTCATTCGTTTGTAGGCCGCCTTGGAGTGCACATGTCTTTGCCGTTCCCAGTACACATATAATTGCAACTTGATCTTTTTGTCACGAGTGATTGTTTAGCTGAAACAACTCTGCTTACAAGCAACTAGATGTAAAGCATACTGAAGATTGTTGAAAATTTTTCTTTACACATACTGATTCTTCTGATCTTTCATTTATGTTTTGTCTTGGTACCTTGTATCATCAGTTGTTGGACACTCAGTCCATACTTCCATTTCATGTATTCTGGTTTGTGTTTAATGTAAGCGTTGCATATAGTAAAAATTCTTGTCTAGTCATTCACCAAGTGCATCTTTTGGAACACTTTTAGAAAGCAGCAACCATCTGCACTTATGGTGTAATCCCCTGTTTCTGCTTGTCTATATTTTTAGAAGGGGGATACTCATATAGGAAGCAGCAGACATTGCTTAAACTAGTATTGCATCCTAAAACAAAGGGAAAACTAAATAAATTCTGATAAAGGTTTGATGACATGGCAAGCATAGGTATTAATTGATAAGCTAATATGACATATGAAGCTGGTAGTTCTCTTGCGGGATGGGTGAACTGCAAATTTTCTATGGAGGAATACATAGGCAGTTCGTAAAATAAGAAAGTAAAGGTATTAAATCTATGCCAAAAAATAGGGGTGACAATGAGCTGATTTGGGCTCAGATTTAGGTGTTTTTAATAGGCTGACCGATAGGTTAGGTCCAGGCTCACACCGATTCAAGACTCAACTATTCTAAATAGAGTTAGGTCTCAAGTAGGCCGAATTTAATTAAAAAAAGACATTATTTTTGCACTTTAATTTAAAAAATATTTAAAAAATTTTGGCGGAGCTAGCTATTACCATCCCTACAAAAAAATAGATCACAATACTTAAGAAAATTTTTAAATAGTTAGTAATTAAACTTAGTATTTCTATATATTATTTAGCATATATAAAAATATGCTACATTTATTTTATTTTAAAATTATAATGACCCTAAAATCAATTTGGGAAATTTTTAATAAGATATTTTATTTATCAAAATTTCACAATTTCAACATAAAATATTGAAGACTAGAAATATAAAAATAAGGTTCATGTTCTTAAAACTTTCTAAAATATTCTCTAAGAAAACAAAGGAGTAAAACATAATAAAAGAATTTCATATAAATTAACAATGTATTTAAGTTCTCCTTTATAGTTATTTATTATTAATTTTATGTGCACAACTTTTTTAAAGTGAGGAGTATGTGTTTTTATGGTTACATTTAGTGGTGTTTGCATTTTATATCGAAAATAAAAAATAAAAAGAAAATTATAATTCTGAATATATGCAATGTTATTATTATAAATTTATGTAGATTTTTATATTGATTTTTCTGTTGGAAATTTTATTTTGGTAACGAGGACATTTGATTTCTCCATCAACTCATATCCAGAGTCCAGAGAGTCCATCGTGTACAAAAGCCACAAGTTGGCCAAAGAACGTCCTAGTAGTCCTGCGAGCTTTCAAGAACTCTCCATTACTTGTTCTTGTGCACAACAGACTGTATTAAGAAGAACTCTTTCTGCACTATTACCACCTACCAACAAGTAGAAAACCGTCTTCGTTACTTCTTTGCCACGCAAAGTTCTCACCTTTCTCTCTACTTTAGCTCAAAGTTCTCACCTTCCTCTCCATTTTCGCTCAATTATCTATTCCTCTCACTAAATTTGCCTCGTTAGTATTGCTCTGCCGATGACGACCACTGCCTCGCCGGCGTCGGTTTCTGGGGTGAGTCTTTGTCGGGCTAGGTCGACATATTTCACGCAACCTCCGCGACTAGCTCTTAGCTTCCCTGCAAAGAGGAATTCTTCAATTGGGTCGCTCCGGTTGAGCCGGAGTGGTGTTTTAACAAGGGGGTTTGAGAGGGTTCCGAGACGTTCTGTATCGTTTGTTGTTAGATGTGACGCCAGTAATGGAAGGGTGAGTGTGGCTTTACTTCTTTTGAAGTATTTAAAATGAGTGTATGTATTTGTTTGGTTATTTGAGGGCTTTTATGGCTTGGTGGGTTCTTAAATTAGCATTAGGTTGAAAACAGTATCTTTAGGTGTTTGTAATTTTTTTTTCCCTGTGTTGTGCGTTTTCTTTAGCTGTTTCTTATGGGGTTAGTTGTTTTGATGATTCATTTCAGTGACTTGTTTATATGGAAAGCGTCTGCGGTTACTCATGTTTAACTTCCTTACTGGAAATTTTTGGATTATGTCTCATTCAAGGAGCATTCTTTTCCGTTTTGTATTCTAGCCCATGCACTGATAGTTCTTTTTATCAGCAGACTCTATGCAGATGGGCTAAGTTTATAATTCTTTTGTATTATGGAATCATCGATATGCTACTCATTTTCTATTGCTGATGCAAATTCGACCTCGTATTTGCAAGTTGCATGAATTTTTCACTCAACTCCAGTCCTTCCTGAAGCATTTGTGACATCAATTTAAAGTTTGTTGTTTGTCCTCATTTGGTTTATTGTACTTCACAGATTACTCAAAACGAATTTACAGACATGGCTTGGCAAGCGATTGTTTCATCTCCTGACGTGGCAAAAGAGAACAAGCATCAGATAGTGGAGACAGAGCATTTGATGAAAGCTCTTCTGGAGCAAAAGAATGGTCTTGCTCGTCGGATTTTCACCAAAGTGGGGATTGATAATACTCAACTTTTAGAAGCTACTGATAAGTTTATCCAACGGCAGCCAAAGGTACTTACTGGCGTAATTGTTCTTTCACTTTGATAATTAACGTTGGTGTATAACTCTTAATGCTTGGACTTGAGATATTAAAAGTTGTCTTCTTGGGCCAAAATGAGTCAAGTTATGCAAGCTTGAAGTTGCATATACTTTCTGAGCATGCTTTTTAGGTTCTAGCTGCAAATTTTACGTCTTTTACAAGCTTAGTATATCTCACTGTTGAAAAATCATTGTTGCAATGTAGTTCTGATTTGAAAAACTCTTGATACACGTCATGTTAGGTATTGTATGTATACATTGGTTACCTGTGTGAAGTTTTGTTAAGTTTTAACATTTAAGTTTTGTTGGAGATCATTCTAACTGTTTTACCCTCCTTGTTGCCCCATCATCATAGGTTCTTGGTGAATCCGCTGGTTCTATGTTGGGACGAGATTTAGAGGCCCTGATTCAGCGAGCAAGGGAATTCAAGAAAGAATATGGGGATCAATTTGTTTCTGTTGAGCATTTGGTTCTTGCATTCGCCCAAGATCAACGTTTTGGAAGGCAACTGTTTAGGGATTTTCAAGTTTCCCTGCCATTATTAAAATCGGCTGTTGAATCCATCAGGGGTCGCCAATCAGTTATTGACCAAGGTGAAAACATGGACACAACCTCTTAAGTAAATCTTTTTCTTGTTGCTTATCTTCTTTTGCACACATTGGATCTTTCTATCATATGATATGCTTCTGTGCTTAATATCTTGTGTTGGCTTGTTGCAGATCCTGAGGGGAAGTATGAAGCATTGGAAAAATACGGAAAAGACCTCACAGCAATGGCAAAAGCTGGAAAGCTTGACCCAGTTATTGGTAGGGATGATGAAATACGTAGATGCATCCAGATTCTCTCCAGGAGAACAAAAAACAATCCTGTCTTAATTGGTGAGCCAGGTGTTGGTAAAACTGCTATATCGGAAGGGTAAGCTTTATTATTCTGTTGCTGAATTCAGAAGTCACAATCGTTGAGCAATTACCAAGCAGAATACTTGCCTTTTAATATCTTCAAATGAAAACTTTGCTTAATCTAGTATATTTCATGTGTTCGCATGAATTCTTTGCTTAACATAATATATCAAGTAATGGGATGCAACATGTTTGCACTATGCATCAAGTCTTGAGATGAGTATCCAGCATGCTTCTGTAAAGAATTTATCATGAACCTGAATTGATGAATTGAATAAGCAGTTGGATCACTGGGGGCCACCTCCAATGTTTGGCATAGTGTGTCTGCCTAAGTCTTGATAGTTCACTGCTTTATTGCACGACTAATAAGCTGAACCTTCATGCACAGGCTTGCCCAACGAATTGTGCAGGGAGATGTACCTCAAGCTTTGATGAACCGTAAGGTGTGTTTTTCTGAATATAAATTCAATTCCACTTCACTGGAAATTATTTGTTTCCCCTCTCCCCTTCCCCCCTTTTTTGGGGAGCATGGAATTGCTATAGGGGTTGTAGTCTTGCTTTCTCTCTGCTCTAATGCCTTCATAATTAGTGTTGATGTTAACAACTTCTATTCTACAGTTAATATCTCTTGACATGGGTGCTTTGATTGCTGGGGCAAAATATCGAGGGGAGTTTGAGGATAGACTGAAGGCTGTGCTCAAGGAAGTTACAGAGTCTGATAGCCAGATTATACTTTTCATTGATGAAATCCATACAGTCGTAGGGGCAGGTAATATACATTAGCCATGTATGTTATTGGTTTTTTTCTCATTGAGATGCTCTAAATTTTATGGTATTTCCTTATTTCTTACTTGCAATCTAAACTTGATGATGTGGTCTTTTAGCAGCTAATTGTACTTATGTGGGAATGAGGATCAAAGAGTGATAATTCTGGAAATAGAGATTCACCGCTTATCTTTTTGACTGCTTATCTTTTTCAGGTGCTACCAATGGTGCAATGGATGCTGGAAATCTGTTGAAGCCTATGCTTGGTAGAGGAGAGCTACGCTGCATTGGTGCTACAACACTGGATGAATATCGTAAATATATTGAGAAAGATCCAGCATTGGAGCGTAGATTTCAGCAAGTTTATGTTGATCAACCTTCAGTAGAAGATACTATCTCTATACTCCGTGGTTTGCGTGAAAGATATGAGCTGCACCATGGAGTTCGTATTTCTGACGGTGCACTTGTTGAGGCTGCTATTTTGTCTGATCGTTATATCAGTGGACGTTTTCTACCTGACAAAGGTAAACCTAGTTCTTTTAACTTATGAAGCATGCATGATTAGGATACATTCATTACTGGTGAATGGCTCTCATGATTATGACATGTATTGGTTTAATCATATTAAATTTCTACTTTCTATTGAAAGCTGCTATTGTAGCCAAAAACTAATCTAAAATTTCATGATTGAATGACTAAGTGAAGAAAATGTATCCAGCTGATTTGCTAAGATTCATTGGGGATTGTTAAATCACTTTGCTTATTTCTTTGCCTCGATGTATTTTCCATATGTTGGGTATTTACTTTCAGAGAGTTGTGATGAATTGTGTGCATAATGAGAGCTTCTGTTTTGAGCTTGTGATGAATTGGGTGCAACTTGGTGCATAATTTATCAGTTGCTCTGATTATCATATTCAAATATGTACAGTTTCATAATTTTCTCATATGTCGTGAAAATTGCAGCCATTGATCTAGTTGATGAAGCTGCTGCAAAACTAAAGATGGAAATCACTTCAAAACCTACTGCTCTTGATGAAATCAACCGTTCAGTACTCAAGTTGGAGATGGAGAGGCTCTCACTTACAAATGATACAGATAAAGCTTCAAAAGATAGATTGAGCCGTCTTGAGGCCGAGTTATCCCTGTTAAAAAAGAAGCAAGCTGAGCTGACAGAACAGTGGGAACATGAGAAGAGTGTCATGACACGCATTCAGTCAATCAAGGAAGAGGTAAATTTTGTTGTTTCTTATTGTTCTTTAGATATATTCTGAGCATTTTAGAGTAGTCACCGTTGAATTCAATGTACATTTATGGATATTCAAAAATGGTGTAAGAGGTGATGCTATTTCCACCTTCATGTTTGTGTTCTACCTGGAGGAAAAAAACTAGTTTTGAAGTATATTTTGAAGTTCACTATGGCTGCATATCTGACTATAGTTGTGTTACAGATTGACAGGGTAAACCTTGAGATTCAGCAGGCTGAGCGTGAGTATGATCTTAATCGTGCTGCAGAACTGAAGTACGGCAGCCTTAACTCTTTGCAACGGCAACTTGGAAGTGCAGAAAAAGAATTGGATGAATACATGAAGTCTGGAAAATCCATGCTGAGAGAAGAGGTTACAGGAGATGATATTGCTGAAATTGTTAGTAAATGGACTGGCATTCCCGTTTCGAAACTCAAACAGTCTGAGAGGGAGAAATTGCTATATTTGGAGGAAGAGTTGCATAAGCGTGTGGTGGGTCAGGATCCTGCCGTGAAGG
>JAOQMM010000008.1:9841153-9859614 GCA_027563515.1 Erythroxylum platyclados | reverse complement strand
ATTGATACTTCTCTTTGAAGGTTACTAAAACTTTCTTTGTATAACAGCGTGATGTCTAACTCGGTGTTTGAACAATATATATAGAGAGAATGGAGTATTGTCCAAAAATGAGGTATGAAAATAATATCCCTATAATAATAATACATAACCAACCACTAGTATTTCATTCCTTACCTATTAATTTATTCTCAAACTTATCAACCAAGCACTCTCTAACGTTTTTAACTTAACTGTTAAGGTTTTTGAAAGTTGGTCACTCAATTAAAAAAAAATTAATTTGGGTATTGGAGTGAGAAAATCCCAAACGATTAGGCACTTTAGGAATAGTTATCCTAATTTTTATCTTGTAACAAAAGTATGGTATAAATCTTCTTAAGGAAACAGGCAAGAGAACATGCAAACCTACAAGCACTCTTGGAAAAGCAGAGGATACTGCAGTAGATAGAGAGATGTATCAACATGTAGTAGGAAGACTAATTTAATCTGTCTCAAACAAGACCGGATAAAGCATATGCAATAAATGTAATTAGTTAATTTATGCAGAGTTCGAAGGAAGTTCATATGCAAGCAACTCAAAGAGTAATATCTTAAAGGAACACCATGGAAGGGTATTTTGTTCAAAAGAAATAGAGGTTTGGTTCTTGAGGTATACACTCAGCTGATTATGCTAGATCTATTTTCAATAGAAGATCGATTTCAAGATATTGCATTTTTCTTGGTAGGAATCTTGTGACTTGGACAAGCAAAAAATCAAGGCGTAGTGGCTCGCTCAAGTGTAGGGACTAAATTTTGGGGATGGTTCAATGTGTGTATGAATTACTTTGGTTGAAGATTATTCTTGAAGATTTGAAGCTTTAGTGGGATGGCCTTATGAGACTATACTATGATAGCAAATCTGCAACCAACATAGCTTATAACCTAGTTCAATATGATCGAATGAAGCATATTGAAATTCATAGGCACTTTATCAAGGAAAAGTTAGAGAGAGGATTAATTTGTACACTTTATGTATCTACTCATGGTCAATTGGTTGACATTCTCACCAAAGGTTTGAGCAGCTCAATTTTTAGACTATTGCTATTCACCAGCTTGAGGAGGAATATAGCAAAATCATGTATATTGATTGATTGATTGCATTTGATTAAGTTTCTTATTATATCAAAATATCCCATAAATCATGGGATTAGATTGTATTAAAATCATTAATTTTCATTTATAGGTATTAGAATTTTGTATATAAGCTTTGCCTTTTGTAAACATTGAATATATACAAAAAATACAGTTCCTATTCAAATTCTGAGATTTTCTTATGTTGTGGAAAACTTGATGCGGGGCCTTTTCTTATTGTGATTCTATAGGGGCTACAAGTGGAGCGATGGATGCTGGGAATTTGTTGAAACCAATGCTTGGACGAGGTGAGCTGCGATGTATAGGAGCAACAACATTAAATGAGTATCGAAAATATATTGAGAAGGACCCAGCACTTGAACGTAGGTTTCAACAAGTATTCTGTGATCAGCCGTCTGTTGAGGATACCATATCCATTCTTCGCGGATTGCGTGAGCGGTATGAGTTGCATCATGGTGTTAAGATTTCAGATGGTGCTCTTGTTTCAGCAGCTATTCTAGCAGATAGATATATCACTGAACGCTTTTTACCTGATAAAGGTAAACCCAGCTTCACTATGCAGTATTCAATATCATAAGCATAACAAGTTCTTACTATACCTGCTACTACTAATCTTTCCCTATATAAAATGAGTTAAGTTTGGATTCTTCAATTTGAAATCTTATATTTTTTATGCTTTGCGTCGTGCCCATAATAATTTAAGAACATCATAAATTCTTTTACTTAACATTCTGAAGCTGTTTTTGTTTTCTCTTTTCTGAATATTCTTTGTAGTGGCTGATATGTTGTCTTAAAGGTTGCAACAATCTTTTCAATTTCTCGTAGTTCCCCTAACTGGATTGATTGATATAAAAAAGAACACGGAAGCACTTGGAAGTATCTACAAATTCTCTATTCAGTCTTTTGTTTAGCAACTCGGTTCTTCTATATGACTGATTGGATATTGTTCCAACAGCATGTTAGATTAGCAGTCAATTTGGGGTTTTGACAGCTGCTTTGTGCATTCTAATAACTTCTTCCCATGCAGCTATTGATCTTGTTGATGAGGCTGCAGCAAAGCTCAAAATGGAAATCACTTCCAAGCCTACAGAGTTGGATGAGGTAGATAGAGCTGTTCTGAAATTAGAGATGGAGAAGCTGTCCCTGAAAAATGACACTGATAAGGCATCTAAAGAGAGGTTAAGCAAGATTGAAAATGATTTGAATGTACTTAAACAAAAGCAGAAAGAACTGAATGAACAGTGGGATCAGGAGAAGTCTCTCATGAATCGGATACGATCAATCAAAGAAGAGGTAATGCTTTTCTTTTACTGAGATGTAAATGTCTAGTTATCCTTGCAGTATTTCTTAGATTTTATGCAAGTGGTATCGATGCTTGTAGATTGATAGAGTCAACTTGGAGATGGAAGCTGCTGAACGTGAATATGACCTGAATCGTGCTGCTGAGCTGAGATATGGAACTCTAATGACCCTCCAACGGCAGTTGGAAGAGGCTGAGGAAAACCTTGCTGAGTTCCGAAAATCTGGTAATTCTTTGCTACGAGAAGAGGTTACTGATCTTGATATTGCTGAAATTGTGAGCAAATGGACTGGTATACCTATATCAAACCTTCAACAATCAGAAAGAGAAAAGTTGGTCTCATTAGAAGAGGTTCTTCATAAGAGGGTAGTTGGTCAAGATATTGCTGTAAGATCAGTGGCTGATGCAATCCGACGCTCAAGGGCCGGATTATCTGACCCTAATCGACCTATAGCTAGTTTCATGTTTATGGGTCCTACTGGGGTTGGCAAAACAGAGCTTGCTAAGGCCTTAGCTGGCTATCTCTTTAACACAGAAAATGCTCTTGTAAGAATAGATATGAGTGAATACATGGAAAAGCATGCTGTTTCGAGATTGATAGGTGCTCCACCTGGCTATGTAGGGTATGAGGAAGGGGGGCAGTTAACAGAGATAGTTCGTAGAAGACCATATTCAGTCATTCTGTTTGATGAGATAGAGAAGGCACATTCTGATGTGTTTAATGTCTTCCTTCAGATATTGGACGATGGGAGGGTAACTGATTCACAGGGTCGCACTGTTAGTTTCACTAATACTGTCATCATTATGACTTCAAATGTGGGTTCACAGTACATACTTGACACAGATGATAGCGCGCCAAAGGAAATGGCTTATGAAACTATTAAGCAGAGGGTTATGGAAGCTGCAAGATCAGTCTTTCGACCTGAATTCATGAACAGGGTTGACGAGTACATAGTGTTCCAGCCTCTGGATCGCAGCCAGATAAGCAGCATTGTCAGGTTACAGGTGAGAGGATTGAACCGAGTGCATATTTTGCTGTGCTTTTTACTTAAAAGTTTTTCAATCAATTTGTGAACTTGATATCACATGAATGCCTTTACAAGGTTCCACTACACATGGAGATATTGGATTTTGTTTTCCAAGCCAATATTTGGACTTTGTGATAAGTTGCATTGTGTTATCTGATTTCATTTTTTCTTCATACTCTTTATCTCTTGTTTACATGCTTGCAGCTCGAGCGTGTGCAAAAGAGAATTGGAGACCGGAAGATGAAAATATTGGTGACTGATGCAGCTGTAGAGCTTCTAGGGAGTCTTGGGTATGACCCTAACTATGGTGCAAGGCCAGTAAAGCGGGTCATTCAACAGCATGTTGAAAATGAACTTGCCAAGGGCATTCTAAGAGGTGAATTCAAAGATGAGGACACTATCTTAATGGATACTGAGGTCACAGTCACAGCCTTTTCCAATGGCCAACTTCCCCAACAAAAGCTCGTATTCAAACGACTTGAAACTGATGCAGCAACTCAAGCTGCTGACACCCAAGCGTATTCCCAGGCTCTATGAAAGTCACGTTTTTTGGACTTAACGGTATAGGGCATGCATATATTACTGTCTTGTATATGCTCTACTTTCCCGGGCTGCTCTAGCTTCGTAACGTCGTCGCCTTGTCAGCCGGTTCTCTGGAGGAATCAATAACAGTTGAGAATGATGTCACCTGAATAAGTTGAGAAGTAATACACAGTTAAAATGTTATATACATTGGTCCAATTATTAGCCTATATGAACAGTTCCTTTTGAATTCTTCATCTGTGATTTCTCTGAATTTTTCTCTTCCTCGTGGCCTTTGCTTAATAGTTAAGAAAGTTTCTTAATTCTATCATCTGCATTTAAAAACAAGTTCGTAGTAATACAAAAAACCAAAATGAATACCTTCCCTCAAAACTCTAGATGAAATAGTTCAAATGGTAAATAAAAATTACTAATTAGTAATTGACTGCAAAGGCACTGAGCTCCAGTTATTTTCCTATTGAGATGAGATAGTAGGCTCTGGCGATAGGGTTTATGTGCCTAATAGAACGTTGGAGTTTTCTCCGTGCATTGCCTTTCATACTTCGTCCGCAGAAAGCTCTTAACTTGTGGGACAAAGCTAACAATTTGCAATGCTAGAGCTTGTACAAGTCTCATAATCTAACTGCCATGCTGGAGTCTCACCGTGATTAGGAGAGGTTCAACTTTAGCCGTTAGGTGCGCATTTGATATCCAATGAACAAGTTGAGAAACCCACAACGTAGGACTAGTGATTTTGTTAGTTGTATTGCGACTAAGCAAGTTCATATCCTGGGGTACAATTGTTAAACTAAAATACATTCTTGTTCATGTTTTCTTCCACTGCAAAGAAACAAGAAAATGACCCCATAGATTATCCTAGTCTTGCAACTTCTGCAGCATTATGACCTTGTCTCATGATCACATAGGAGACCAACATCACACATCTTCAAGTGAAGCTTCTTGGCTAATTCAACCTTGCCCCTTAGACACAAAGATTTGATGACTGCACTAAGAAGAGAGGCATCTTGCACAACCTGCACCAATCCCAATACAAACCTTCAAGACATCAGTAACCAAAGCTGAAGAGGGGTGGCTTGAGAAGGAAGATGACTATAATTTTTTTTTTTGGAAATTGAAGATGACTATAATTAGAAGTATTCTACATTTTTGTGTTCAGAAAAGTTAATAAAAAACATCCACTTTGCATTGCCATAGGAGAGGATGGTTGAAAGAAGTAAATAATTTGTAACTAAGGAGATGCATGGAATTCCAGTATTGGACTCACATCTAGAATTTCCACTTCATCAGAAAGAGCTGCCCTTGTGGAACTCCTTATCAAAAACTTGTAGGTTAACATGTCCGGAGTGCACTTCTTATGGACCATGTGCTCATACACTTGAAGTGCAGCTCCTGGATTTCTTGCCAAATCGCAAGTTAAGATCACACGGTTATAAGTTGCTGTTGAAACCAAGAGCCCAGCAACTTCCATTTGCCATAAAAGTTGAACAGCTCTGTCCCATAATTTGAGCTTCTGGCATGACATTAAGGCAGTGTGGAACAAATGCTCGTTCATTTGACATTTCTCCTCTCTCTTTACTGTCTCAAATAGCTGAAGAGCAAGCTCATGTTGATTTGCCCTACGTAAACTACTGGTTAAGGCATTCCAGGTGTATGCATCTGGTGTATGGCCCAGAGATTTGACTATGTCAAGAACCTTAAATGCTAGTTTAATCTCCCCAGCATTCCCAAGCGAATTGATCAATGCATTGCATGCAACAAGATTTGGCTTTTGCTGATGTTTCAACATTTCCAGAAAAAGGCTTAGTGCCAAACTCCACTTTCCTACTTTTGTAGATGCTCCAATCACAGCATTCATTGCATCATCTCTTGGTTCAAGTCCATTTTTAATCATCTCATCATAAGAATCAAGAGCCAGTTCACTTTGACCACAACGCACGAAAGTGCAGATTAGTATGCTGTAAGTAACTTGTGTTCCATGACAACCATTTTCCTTCATACTTGCCCATATTTTCTGAATTGCAATCCAATTGCTTTCTCTAGCACAAAGAGATATCATTGTATTGTAAACAACCACATCAAAATCCTTCTCCTCAGACCCTTCCCATGCTGCAAACAGTTTTAGAGCTGAATTACAACCATGAGTACCGGCAATTGCTTTGAGCATCATGCTATATGCATGGTTTGTTGCAATCTCATTCGCCTTTATGAACTCGAAAACTTCCAATGCATAGTCATGCAATCTGTTCCTTAGGAGGCAAGAAAGAAGGGAATTACATGCATATCCGTTAACTGGAAGATCCAAGCACTTCATGGAGCTAAACAATTCCAGCGCAGTTCTAACCTTGTTGGATCTGCTAAGCACTAAAATCCTCTTAGACAACTCTTCCCCATCGCTTTCCTCCAATAGTTGTACCTTAATTTCATTCATTAAGAGCGAATCTCTTGAACTCATTGAAGGTTGAGCAACACTTTCAGAGTTAACATCTAATGACCTGTGAACTAACCTATACCCCCAAGTAGGCAAAGTCTGCCCAAAAGAGTCTGTATTAACTTCCTCTTCTCCTGTTTCAATTGTTTCTTTTTCTTCGGTGTCTTGGCAAACACAAGAAGATTCATAAGTGGCAACAGCACATGATGCAGCACGCAATTTCTTTGTTTGTGTAGACACAGATAACAAACTTACTTCAGGTATCTCTATACATTTGGGGAAATTACTAGTTTTTATGGACACGGAAGCTGAATCGAGCATGGAGATTCCAGAATGACTATTTTTTGCCTTGTTAGTTGAAAAGCCAAAATTACATTTACTTGGAATAAATACTCCATTTTGGCAAGCTATCTTAAGGGCATTTGAGTTCACCACTCCTCCCATAGCGAATTAAAATTTCTCAGACTTCTCCAACCCAGAAGAAAAGAAGATGATAAATATAAGTGATAATCCGACATTCAATTCCAGGTTTTTGAAACTTTAAAGCATTCGTCTTTCCCAGTAAAACACGAGCTATCAATAATGCAAGTAACAACTCCTGCTTTATGGAACCGAGCAATTGTAAAAACACATTCACAAAAGTTCATACCTTTATGGTCATGTATTACTCAAACACAAACCCATTTCAATTCCTGAACGTACAAAGTTACAGCCTGACTTTTCATCTCTAAAGCAACAAGAGACGCTACTTGAGGAACTCTTAGTCAGGATGGCTAGTATAGGCTGTAACAAAAGAGATAAGATATTTTTAACTATCCGAAAGAGAGAACATACGCTGTCGTATGAAACATTTATATATCAAAACGTGGCGTTTCTCCGCTTTTCCATTCATAGAAACCCCTTGGCTCTCCATATTTTCATATACGAATGTCCTGTTGCATGTATGTAAACATATGCTCGGTAGCTATTGAAAATCAATTGCAAGCAGAAAGAGTCGACTTTTCGAGAAACATTAGGTGATGGGTAAGGTTATAATCTTTTCATATCTCACCAAAATTGTCTCTTTATGAAAATTTGGGTTATACTATGTTTCCTTCTCCAATGTAATGCAGAGGAGGAAAAAGGCGGAGTGAGGCCAGTGGAATCGATGGATGTGAAAGTGAAGGAGATGAAAGGAATTGCATCAATAGCACTGTTGCCATGTGGGTCCATCTCTGGCCATTTCATCCAGCTTCCTGACTCCATTTGCTACGGCCTTCACGGCACTGGTACTGAACTACACGCCACTTATTTTGATGAGGTGCGGCATATGCCTGATTAGTTATGTCATCTCAGTTCTTGTGTCTTGAGTATTTCATTCCATACTTGTTTTAAGTGCCAGCAGGTTCTATGCTTGTTTCCATCTTCAGGTTTCTCGAACTTTTTTCTGTTTGCAGATTTTACATGTTTATGGCTATACGTTATGTGAACTGGTTCCAAGGTGGAATTGGGTCACTTTATTTGTTTTGGGAAAATTAAATAAGGCTCTTTTTGTTTTGGATGATTAGCGTTAGTGGAGTGCTTGTTACTTGCTAGAATTTCATGAACACTTTTTTCTGCTAACTTGCAGCTCGTATTTTCTTGACTGTAATGAGAAATATATATTTGAAACACTTTGTTTTATTCTGCATGGCTAAAAGAGTTGTCTTGTGAGAGGGAGTGCAGCAGAGGTGAGGATTATCGCCTGATCAAGCTCACAATTATCGACTACAAGGTAGGGCTGCTAGTTTTCCTTCATAAATTTTACTTATTTCCTTTATTCTAATGCATCTTTATTGGAGTTGTTTGTATGTTTGTTTGACTGCTGTAATTGAAATGTTCTCTACTAACAGAGTAGAAAAGAGCAAGATGTTGTGGTCGAGTGTAAGGGCCATGATGCTGCTCGTTTTCAGAACATTGATCATGCTCACGGGTGAGCAATCTTTGATTTAATGCTAACTGCTGGAATCAGTCATTTTGATAGCATTTATTTGGTTTCCTCATATAAGTAAAAGTTGCAAGTTCTTCCCATGACTGGAATTCTAAATATTTGCTAGCATCCTGATGAAGTTGAAAGATGGAGTAGAGTAAATTTATAATGTAAATAGCAGTTAGAAAGTTTGATGTTGTCCAGTATTAACTTCTGAATGTTTCTGTACATAATGTAAATTTAGTTTGCAAGCCATTATCAACTTGGAATTAGTTAAAGTTGGACTTCTAATTTGACTCATAGTGTTGTGCTTTGTGGCCTAAATTTGTTCCCCTTCTGGTTAACTATTTGTTATCATGTTCTCTGTCGCTTCCTATAGTTGGGATAATGACGTGGTAGGTATGGTTGAAAAAGATACTGGGAAGAGAAAAGTATCTGTTTCATTTGAATGTGAGACACTGAAAGCTGATAAAGCAGCAGAAGACCATATCAAGCAGTTCATGCCAAAATTAGCTGGGTTTGATGCTGTTGGTAAGTTCCTCATCGTTCTCATTTATAACAAAGGATTATGGACTTTTTTTTTTTTTAGCTCCGGTAGTTCTCTGGCTCAGTGTCAATAAATCTAGTAGTCAACTCAAAAATCAAATCATATCTTTTATTGATGGTGTTTGATAATTTATAATCCAAGAGCACTAAAATTATTATTTTTTAGTTCACCCTAATGGACTCTCAACATAGGAACATATCACATGTTTCTATCACCTTGTTCCTGTCCTATTTTATGAGCATCCATCCATCTAATAAATGGGACGTACAGAAAATGGATGGATGGATACTCATAAAATAGGGTAGAAACAGAGTAATGAAAACAGGTGATCTGAACCTCTCAATATACCCTTAATTTGTGATTGGGGTAAAGCTGAAATTGCATGCTAATCTTTGATGTGCAAGCTGTTAACGCATTGTTTTTCTTCAAAGATCGATTCTACTTACTTGGATTCTACTTTTTCCTTTTACTTATTTCTATATTAAGAAGATAGTCGAGCATTAAGCGGGTGAATGGTGATGGTCTTTCTACTTGAAACTATTAGATAAATGCCTATATGTGTTAACCTTTCCAAAGAAGCTCACCTATTGTCACTGAAACTTTGGGCAACGATGTCCTTGACTCTCTATAATGTTCATGGCATGCTCATGTGGATAAGTTGAGACCTTTTAGCTGCTGATAGTTTCCTTCTCACAAGCTTGTAATGTTCTACACTTCACCATTAATTTCACCTAAGATCCTTTCATCTCTATTGAAGTCTTTATGTGGGTAACCAAGTCTGAACTTTTGCAGTGAATGTTGGGCCAATGAGCATTTCAGGGCTGTCTTTCGAAGATGAAGGGGACATGAACTAGAACATATATATATATATATATGATTGGAAGTGTTTGCTTTCATTCCTTTTGGTGTAAATGAAAACGAGATCTTGCCACTGGAAAAGCAATTTGGTCAGGTGTAGCTTGCGTGGGCTTATATTTTATTTCTTCGAGTATGCAAAATGTTATTGATGCTCTTAGTTGTCCAAATGATTTGGACGTTTTCACTTTCTTTTACTCTGCCACAGTTTCATGTTAGCATATCCTATTGTTAAGATCTGGCCGAATGGAAAGGAGTCCCGAACTCTTGCAAGTATCAACTCACTTGGAAGTGATATGAAGAAGGTTTTATGTAAAGTAGGCTGGGTTGCTCTCAGTTATGTCCAGTTCAATGCTAATCGGTTAACTCTGCTTATTTTTGCAATTTGCATGCATGATAATGGCACAAAGTTATTTCCTTCAGGAGCCTATCCATACATACACTCTCATTTGATTAACTTTATCAGTGACTCAAAGAACAAAGGATTTTATAAGCAAAAGCATTTAGTAGGAAAGGGTGATGTCTTGCTGCCTTTAACAATGCCACCAAAACATGGAAAATAGGATATTTCATCAGGAGAGGGTCAAACTGCCAGAAACAAGAGCCATGAGTCTGAAAATTCAGCTTAGATACATAAAAACATCGTGCTTCAACCATCATAGACAGAAACCATGATTCCCTTCAACAATATTATTGCCTACTCATTGATAGTAAGCTCAGGTAAAACATTTAGGAAGACAAACACCCAGCACAATTGGAATGCAAGAACTAGGATCACAGGAAGGCAAACAAAAGCAGGAATCTATAACTTGATACAAATCTACAGAAAGACGCACAACTAAGAATTTAACCATCCGCCTAACAATCTATGGAAAATTTTATTCATAAAGTCGCTAAATTCAATTATTATTCACACAGAAGATCAAGTCAACAGCCTACACAATTGATCAGCGACAAGTTAAGGTATGTGTGAATTAGTTATAAGACCACTCTGCCATCCAAATTCGTGTATGGACATACATAAAATGTGCACACTATTACATGTTCAGAATAAGTTGGATGATAAATAGAACGGTCAGCAATAGCTCCGATCCGAACCACTCACATTGAAACATTTGACCAGAGCAAGAATGTGAAGCAGCTTCGGTCTTCTAATGTACCAGCCAGCCTTCACAAATTGCAAGCACATTGGTTAGAGTTCTCAGAGAAGGAAAAAAGCCCTCGTGCCTGCAATCGATGCAAATCAATGCAACTAATTAAGCAGAAGAATTCTGCCAATAAAGAGAACACAAAATATTTCTAATAAACATGGATTTTGGGCACAGAAAAAGAGGAAACAAAAGGCTCGTAACATATGCCAAGCTTAGCTTCATTTCCCTCCACTAAAAGATTTAGTATAGGAAGCAAAAGTGCGTCACCTGCAGCAGTAATGATACATCATGGACAATAAATTAACAACCAAGAGTTTAAATATAATATGAAAAGAAAGAAAAGGGAAATTTGAAGAAAAACAAGTCAAGAACTGAGTGGATTGATAGGAAGGTGAAGCTACTTTAATTAAGGATAACTTGATGGATGATCATCAAAATACTTTCTCAATGCAAAAAGTTGACATGGGTGCACTCATGTCTGCAGATAATTAAATTCATGTACTAACGAGAAGTGGAAACATAGACCAAAAAGAATGTGGTGAAGAACATGTTCCAATTGAAATGTGATTTAGCACTTTCAAATTGCAGAATGCACTGCTCAAGAAGTAATCAAATTAGGTCAAGATCAAAGTTTAGCTGAATAGCACCATATCTATCCACCATTGGTGTTGAAGCAATTAAATTTCATCCTTAAATGCTGCCACAAAAGAGCTGTAGTTCAGTCCCCATCACAATTTCTGACACCATAATTTTTGCACTTAAATCTATTTTAACAATTCAGAATAGAGGAAAACATGTTATCAATGAGATGTATGAATTGATGGACTTCATATAGAAGCCCATTGTTTTGGGAGAATCTTTTTGAACATAAAGCCCATTATCAAGTATCAAGTCAGCCTAGATTACCTAGATTATTCTAATTATCCTACCATTGAAGAGTTCAGAATAAATCAAGTTAACATCCAACAGAATTTGGTAACAATGTTACATAAGAAAAATGAAATGCTTAATTAAGAAAGGTACCTCAACTTCATCTTGACCATCACTCTAACTCAGATGCCTCTTCTGAATCAGACAAGGGTAAAAGAGTGCAGATTCCAAGCATATGTCCATTGAGGCACACATAATACTCAACGCAATCTTCATAGGCACCCAGCCTCCAGCTGGCACTCTGTGGTATCATTTTGGCTTGTTCCATACTCCACAACTTTGCCTTACAATAAGGGCATACCTCTGTTGGATGAAACTGAGCCTCCTTTTTAATCAGCATACTCCTGACCTTTGACACTGAGAATGACTTGAAAACCCCTCGGAAAAAACCCAAATCCTCCCCTTCTTCCCCTTGTTCAAGATGTTCACAAGGATCAGAAACATATAAAATATCTGTTCTGCACTGTGGTAAAAGGAAGCTCTTTCCTGAAGTCCTAGAAAACCGAGTCCTGTAAACAAAATGACCAGGGATATGAATATTATTGAACAGACCACCCTTGCTACATCCTGAACAGTAAATAAGCAACTTTCCAAGTGCTCTCCAATTCCCATCAACACTGTGGCTTCCACTAGATTGCAAATCAAGCATCATTTTAGGAGCCCTGGTGCGGCAAAACTCCTTCCATAGCACTCGCTTGGCAATATCATCAAACCACTTGCATACACATGATAAAGTAGCAATCAATTTAGGATTCCAGTTCAGCTGTTGAAACACCAGAAATATCACATCTTCACTTAGATGCCCTTTTATGCATTGACAACTTGATGAATGTGTGCAACGATATTGCTTTGTTAAGATCATTTAGTCCACCTAGTGAGGAAGGAAAAATCAATAGTGTTGTCAATATTTGTGGAGTCCATTACAAACTATCAAGACGCAAAGCTGTAATAGGTGAGACTAATGCAACAGCACTCAGAACCTAACAAATGAAACAAAAATAGTTGGAGCGTACGACTCAGGCCTCAATCCCAAGCCATGGTAAGAGCTATATAAAGGCATTCCATTAGGGTGCTTGTTTCTATGCAGTGGAGAAAAACTAGATTTTGCATACAAACTTCAACCAACAGGAGCATAAGTGTGATATGAAAAAGTAAAGTACAAAATAAAAGTAAAATTTAAGAAATCAGGTAAAAGATAAAAGCATCAACATGCTCATGGGGTAAAATAGACATTACATGCATCCTTATCTCCACTGATGTCATTATATGTGAGCAATAAACATGTAAAAGTGACCAAAAAAAAATCAATTAACGCCTAGTATCAAATACATCCATTGAAGGATAATCCTTTTATGTTCAAATTTACTGAAATATAAAATCAATGAAAGTCCATCCAAATTGGTTAAGAAAGCAAAACGCTGAATTTAAAGTCAAATGCCAACATAAAGGTAAAAAAACCATGCTGCTCCTCCAAAGTAGTAGCATAAAAAGACTCCAAAGTAGTAGCATAAAAAGAAGTTATTACTAAGGAATAGCTAACATGATTGTAAAAGTCCTTAAATGCTCTTATGCTTTGTAATTCATCTAATCCCCTACCTTCATAGCTACTATAAGCTTTCTCGTGACTCTTCAACACAATTTAACAAAACCACAGCAAACATAGATACAAATCATACCACAACTGTTGCTAACGACCTGCACCAACATCAATTTAACTCAGTTTGAATCAATGAAATATTAACTTAGGCCTTTTCTGTCCAAAGAACTCAATATAGTTTTACACTTATTTAAATAATTTACTAATTCCACCAGGCCCAGCCTTTTAGACAGTTCAAGCATATTTAACTAAAGTCGCAGTTCTAAAGCTAAAGAAAGTGCATACCTTTAACGCAGGGAATAAGAAACTTTCCCCAAAATCAGAGAAGGCAAAACCACAAAATAAAACAATCGTACCTAAGCATGAAATATAAAATTTCTCAAATTCCGGTTTACTTCAAACATGCATACAGAACAATTCTCCATTCTCGAGTTGTTCACCGCTTTTTATTATTCATTTGATTTTTCTTTTTGTGAAAATAGATATCAGACTGATTATAACAAAACATTGACAAAAGCCCATAACGATAGCACTACCTAAACTGAGAAGATGAGAACTTTTGGAGTTCTAGACTTCTAGATTTAAGGAAAACACAGACTTGGCTTGTTTGGCCAATGCACAAACTTTCCATGAAAGTCCCAGATCCAAGAGAGCTTTATATCAAGAGTTCAAAGCAATTAGACAAAAACCCAAATCAAAATTCGGGACAGCTACGAGAATCTAGCACAAACCAACTTGAGCTATTAACTTGATTGCCCAAAGAGACAAAACTTGCCCACATCTACATCAACTAAGAAACACACAAGTAAAGAAGCTGAGAACAGCCGGATCTTTATTTCTTACCTGAACGGAAAAAGCATCCCCTTTCATTGCTCAAAAACGAAAATTTCGACTCTGGGGGGAAGAGAAATGAGCAAAGGTTAGAGCTTAACAAACAGCTAGGTACAGAAAAAGTAGTTAAATACGAAATAAGAAATGGAAGGTTGACTTACATGCAAAGTAAAATGGTTAAGCTGATAAAATTGTCCCTATAGGACAATAGACTTGCAGACAGAGAAATGTAGAGGCAGTGCAGAGAATGAAATGGGCGTGAGTCTGAGACAGAATAAGAAGAAGAAGAGGCCTAAGTTCAATCAAGTTAGAAGAAGAAAAATATTAAAATACCCGTTTTTTCTTGGAGGCAAAGACAAGTAAGGTCATGCCACAGTACTAAGAGGCATTAAAAATCATGAGATGGCATTTCACAGAGGCCATGGAGGACCACTTGTTTGCGTATCTGTCAGCAGTTAACTGGATGTGATTTTGGGTAAAACATGACAATAAAAGATTCTTAAATTCCACGTGTTGCGTTGGGTGTAACATTTTCTGGGACTTGTGATGATTGATCTATTACTGTCAACTTGATGGTTACTCAGTATCTATCTGTCTTTTGTAGTAATCCAAATACATGTACATACATCTTATCAATGGAATTGAATTGGGGATAATGTCAAACTTTGAGCATCTCCTTCTCCTGTCATCAGCGTCAAAATTCAGAATAGTTAAGGAAGAACTGTTAAAGGTTGGAACTTTGGAAATGGTATAAATGTATTTTCGTATGGGAAGCAACATTCTTTTGGGGCTCCATTTCGCACTTTCTGAACCAAATGCTTAAAACCCTTTTACATAAAGATTTTCCTCATATTCATAAAATTGGACCATAAGCAATTATGACGAGACGCTATACATCCGGCCATTTCAGGTCAGACGCACATTCTGTGGATAGAGATTAGGAAACAAACTGCAGTACACAACTGAATCTGAATGTTTCTTCCAAACAAACTGACCAATCTTGCAAACCAATAACATGCTTAGCGATCACATCAAATTATAAAAAGAAAGAGGAGATCACACGGAAGGGCTTTCTTTACCCCCCTCACTCTACATCATTTACTTCGTTTATTCACAGAAGGCAAAGTTTCAGGTAAGGTTCATATGTATAGAAGAATGCCAAGATTTCTCACAACTTCTCCCCTGTCTATAAGTCAACAAAACCAAACTACCCCTTTGCTTCCACATCTTGATAAGCTTATTACTTGCATAACTCACTTTTAAGCTTATGTTTATTTTTCTATCCTTCCTTTTGCAACAGAAGTATTATCCCAACCCAACTTTCTTTTTTCATTTATAGTATATTTCAAAATCCTTAGATTTGATTTCTTATAAGTTTCTTATCAGCTTGCATTGAATTATAATTCACGGGCCAACAATTGGAGAGGGCTTGCCATCCTGGAGATAGATCACTGTTTCAAATGCACCCACCAAGGCCTTAACCTTGCTCTTCCTGGTCTCAACAAGTTTACTTGCCGTTTCTTCAATGACGTTGTTGAAAAGACCCTGCGCATCTTTCCTTCTGTGAACATCTTCTTGATGTCTCAGAGTGACCTTTTCTGCATCACATGTTTTGTCATTTGTATTTCCTTCAGCCACTTTCCTCCTGAAGCTTATTCTGGCACCAGCTTTGAGAGTTTGGTCATCGCCCAACACCCTTCCTCGCCTGAACTTCAACTTCCTTGGACCATCATGTACTGATTGGATTTCAACCACTTTCCCCCTCCTGAAATGTAACTTCACAGGTTGCTCATCCTTGTGCCCTGGGGGAACAGTCCCATCCTTCGTTCGTCTCAACTTGTTTTCCCCTTTATATGTCACAGCTTCTCCCACAGGCTCAATTTCATCATTGTCAGTGATAGAGTCATATTCTGCTTCAGAAACGGTATAATCAGATTCCTCTTCATCACCTTCATCAGGGGTTAATGAGATAGGAGACTTTTGAAAGGGATGAGAGTCGGGTGATGCAAGTGGGGATCGGGATGATTCAACAGAAATGTTCTCATCGCAATCACATCCCAAATATTTATTATCAGTCTCTATCTTGATGACATGCAATGTCTTCTCCCGGACCTCATCATTTTTTGGGAGGTCAGCCTTGGAACTCTTAGGCCTGGGCTGCTCAGCATCAACCTTATCCAACATGTTCCGACTCTTAAGTGAAGGTGCAAATCTCAAGCTACTATGCTTCCTTGCATTTAGGTTTGCGACTCTATGAGAAGCCCTCGGAGATGCCAGTCCAATTGCAATCCCACCTGAAGAACTTTTAGGGGGTGATGAAGCTCTTCTGTATGCTTGTATCTTCTTCACAGATGTCTTGGAGGAACCTGTCTTCTGTGTTTTGATGACATCACTGTTGTTTTTGGCACTTGATACTCTCAAAGCACCAGGAGATGACAGTTTTAACTTCAAAGAAGAAGCACGGTCAAGATTGAAATTCATATCTTCTGTAAAATCTTTTCTAGATGAGACCCCTAGTTTTCCAGAAGATGGGGACGAAATTGAAGAAGCATGCTTCGAAGAGTAGTTCAACCCTTTAGCTTTTGATGAAGATTGATGCAATAAGACCTCTAATTTTTTAGAAGATGATGACAAAACCTGTTTGCTGGTTACTTTTGATGAATGACTTCTCAATTCAGATAAAGTATTGAGCCTAATCACTGGTCTCTTCTTGTTTTCCTGCGGTAACTTCTTATTCTTCTTCTTATCATAAGTTTCGTTTGATATTGAACTTCGGCTATCAACTGAAAACTCTGCTGAAAGTCCCTGCTTTTTCTCTTTGATGATTACTTCTCTCAACAATGGAGTTTTGGGATCAACTAAGTTTGCTAACAAAGCCTCATCAGAAGTCCTTTCATCCAGAACCTCATTGCAAGATGAAGTCTTATTACTAATTGATTTTGTTGGCAATTCCCTCTTGATAACCTCAGGAGTATTAGTTGCAAGGGTACTTGACTTAGTACTCGGTTTGACTTTAACTGCTGATGTTTTGTCCCTCTGTGGCTGAGCCTCCAGTGCACCTTGGCCATAAGATGGTTTCTTCAAGATTTTTCTCATTGGACGTCTTGGCTTTTCTTCAAATTCATGTTTCCTCCCATATTTACAAAGGTCATGGCATGAGCCCGTAGAAGCTCGGAGATAGTGAGGTAGAAATGATTCTCCACGCTTTGAAGAACTCAAATTTCCCAGAGAGCTTCTTCTGGAATTAACTAAATTTGAATCATTTGAATTTGGGCTCACAGGTAGGCTAATGCTCTTCTCAGCCATCAGCTGAGACAAACTGAAAAGAGGAAACACATGGATTAGAGATCCCAGGGAACAAAGTACGGCTTTTAAGTTTTAACGATGATGAATATGTTTCTCACATGGTGCTCCACATAGAAAGATAACTCACAAATAGATGTTTGGATATTAACGTGAATTGAGAACGACGTCCAGCAAAAGACAATTACGATGCTATGTGACAGGAAACAATGACTTATAATTGCCTTGAGATGAAAACAATGGATACTATGAATGATCAGCCATGTGAAGCACTCATTAACTTTGTGATCCTACACCAAAGAGCTTAAAAAAATAGAACAAAATTCAAGAGAATGCAGTTCATTTCTGAACTAAAAACAATATCAAAACAAAAATTGCCGTGCTTTAGAATCTAGCCTTTCAACCATATTTGAAGCACTGTCATGGAGGATAAAAACATACAGAAAATAAAAAAGCAAAAGAGACGATAAAGTACTATAGCACTGTTGATTGAACCACGGAATTAGGACAAATTTGAAGGCCTTGAATAAATGTAACTGAACGAGCCTATATCTAATTTAAAATCATTTCAAGTCCAGATGAACTGTTGAGAAGAAAGTCCAGAAAAGAAAGTCCAATGAAGAACAACATATATGATTAGCACCTACCATAAACTTATCATTTCCTTTAAGATGCATTAACAAAATAAAGATTCACAGAGCAATGCATCACCCTGATACTCATCATTCTAAGCTAAACAGACGTCAATGACGAAGTATATGAAAACGTTTAATTTCGAAAAAGGTTTATACAATCTGTTGCAACCGGGGAGTCCACTTACTTGGGAGATTTTTATCATGGACCTAGTGAAGGAGCATACTTATGGGCTTTGA